>CM038229.1:3394082-3694652 GCA_021442155.1 Cymbidium sinense | reverse complement strand
AACAGTCAAGTTGACCTATATGACCCATATGACCTATTTGGAGTAGTTCAAGGGTAGGTTTAGGTTAGGTTAGTCATATGGAGTGGATTGGTATCTTTATTTCCAATCAATTTTGGTTAAGTTCAAATTTGGCTCAACATGACCCTTTAGTCATGTTGGGTCTAAGGTCAATTGGCTAGGTTATCTAGTTGGCCAATTGAGGCTTTGGTCAAGTTCCACAAGTGATTTGGAATGACTTGACCCATTGGTTTCAATCAATTTGGCTTAGATCAAGTTTTGACACATTTTGACCCTTTAGGTCAAAATGGGTCAACTTGGGTCAAGTGGCCAATTGGCTAGGTGTTGGCTTGGTCAAGTTCAAACATAGTCATGAGTGAACTTAGATCAATGGTTTCAATCAATTTGGCCTATGGTGGAATTTGGCTATGTTTTCATTTTGGTTAAGTGTTGACTTGGTCAACCCTTAGGTTTGACTTGGTTTGACCCAATTTGATTGATTGATCATCCCATGATGATTGTTGATCATGAGAGGGATATATGAGTTTGTTCAATCCAATTTGGTTAGGATCTCATCATAAGGGTACTTTAGGTCACTTTGGGTCAAGTGAGCCTAAGTGGTCAAATGGCTTGGTCAAAGCTTGATTTGAGTTGATTGATCTTGTATATGGACTCATGATTGAAATATAAATCCATTTACAAGTGGTTTGAAGTCAAATGATTTTGATCCATTTGACAATTTCATATTCAAAGGAAGAATATGAAAGGATTTAATTTTTTTGAACTAGGTTTTGATTGTTTGATTGAAGTTTGATTTATATATGAATTCATGATTGTAGGTTTGATTGAATAGAGAAAATCAAGGGTTTGGCTTGATTTGAAATTGATATGGCTAAGTTCAAGATTTTGATTTGAAAGGCTTAGATTGATTTGAGTTGATTTGAGTTTGATTTTGGAATTGGATTGTTTTAAATTTATATTTCTTTATATATGTGAATATAAATGAGAATATAAATGATCATGAGAAAATTTCAAGGATTTGAAATGATTTAATCATGATTTAGCTAAGTCCATTAAGAAGGATTTAAAGGACTTAGAAATTGAGTTTAGAGTTTGAATTTTTGAATTTGGTTTGATTGATTTATATTTATATTTCATTTATATATGTGAATATGAATGAGAATATAAAAGAATTATGTGAAAATCTCATGAATTTGAATTGATTTGATGATGATTTAGGCTAAGTCCATTAATGGAAAATTAATGACTTAAGGAGATTTTAATTTGAGAATATAATTTAATGATTTGATTTGATTGATTTATATTTATATTTCATTTATATATCTGAATATAAATGTGAATATAAATGAGTTTTGAGAAAATCCCATGAGTTTGAAATGGTTTGAAGTTTTGTAAGTCCATTAATGGAGAAAATTAGGAAAATTTTAAATTGGAATTTAATTTGATTTGATTTGATTGATTTATATTTATATTTCATTTATATATGAGAATATAAATGAGTTTAAGAAAATCTCATGAGTTTGAATTGATTTGATCAAGGTTTATGCTAAGTCCATTAATGGAAAATTAAGGACTTAAAAATTTTCAAATGATTTGAATTTTGAGTTTAGTTTGATTGATTTGAATTTATATTTCATTTATATGTGAATATAAATGAGAATATAAATGATTATGAGAAAATCTCAAAGATTTGATCATGATTTTGGTTAAGTCCTTAAAGGAAGATTAAGGACTTAGGCAAAATTTGAACTAGAATTTTGATGGATTTTGATCATGGGTTTTAATCATTTTAATCATGGATTTTAATCATGGAATTGATTTGAGTTTGGAGAAAATCAAATAGAATTGATTTGGAGTTTTACTTAAAGAAGGAAAGTGAGGAATGGTTAAGCTAAGGGTAGAAATTTTTTCAACACCCAAGGCATGACCTATTCTATGGCTAACTCTTCAAAGTCTCTGGGCTGTTGAGTGTCCATAATCACTAGATGTCTCTTATACTAAGGAACTCTAAAGTCTAAGAGGAGTCTGTCTATGATGGAGGTTAAGAGCTCATTTTAAAATGAGGTCAACCACCAATAGGTGTGGTGTGACCAATAAGAACATCAGACTATTGGTGTGATCAAATGAACAACACCAAAATATCACAAGCACTAATAGAAATAATTTATCCTTAACCCAAGGAAAAGAAAGAATCTAGAGCTTAGTGCAATGTGGCTCTACTTATGTCCAAGATATAAGAGAGAGAGAGAGAGAGAGAAGAAATCCACTAAGGGATAGAGTGTGAACCTTCCATTAGGGAAGCATGTTCAAGTCATCCACAAGGATGAGGTTTGATTTGATTTGAATCTCATGAGGAGAGATTCCACCGAGGAGAGGGTTGAATTTGTTTTAGTTTTATTAGTACAAATTTTGAGATGAACCCATATTGGTTTGCGAGCAAAGTAGGAGCCATGGAGGCTAAGACCTAACTCGATTTACCAATCCAAAGGAGTCTACTACACACATAGGACTAGCAACCAAAGGGATGCCTTTTGATACATCAAGCATTTTAAGAAAGCATAGTACTTACATCCTCCAAAGTGACGTTGTTGGGGAAATCTATTGACAAGACAAATTGAACCCGACCTATTAAGTGAATGCCAGGGGACTTAAATCAACTCAAAGATAGTCAAGATTAATTTCATTTTAGATTTTTTTTGATGGATTTTGTTAGTTTGTGATGGATCTCTACTATATAAGCCTAGACCTATCTCAAATTTATTGAACCAAAGGGAGTAGCTTCCCGATGGGAGAACTATCCAACCAAAGGAGTGCCTTTTGGTTTGTAATGATCAATTGAAGGGAAGAAAGCTCAGGGACTCACATCTTCCACTAGAAAAGACCATTGGGGTGATCAATTGCTTTGGGCAACAAATCAAGCCCGACCTAGGCTCCGCTGGTTATAATCATGCTAGAAAGAATGCATATTCTTATATCTTTCAAAGTGAAACCCAACCTTGGGTGACTACAGAGTGAGTACCACCTGGGATTTATCTCAACTCGTGTAGTTAAGCAATTCTATAGGAGTTCGACTACCTTAAAGATAGCTTTGGGAGAAGGGGCCCTTTAGGGGCTTGAATTCCTAATCCACAAGCAAATTAATTTTGTTTGTTTTGTTTGTTTATTTATCATGGACCCTGTTAGTTTGCGAGGGATCAAACTGAGAAGGAGCTTATATCATCCTAGACCTATCTCGATTTATCAAACCAAGGGAGAATCTGCATCCAGAACAAATTCAACCACAAGTGGGTGGCTACTAGGAAAGGGAACACCCAAAAAAAAGTAACCCTAGTGTCTAAATGGGTCAAAGGACTTGATCCAAATAGAGTGCCCACAGAATGGGGTGCTAAGGGCTTAATCCAAAACTCGAGAAAATGACATGGTTAGTCATATATTCAATAGGTATTCTGTCCAACTCAAGGAGAAAGCTCATGACTCTCCAAGAGTGGTGTACTCACCGGGTGAGTCATTGTCGATAGTGAACATCAACCAACCTAAGGTGCCCATCGAAATAACAGCCTAGAAGAAAGCTCGGACTCACATCCTCCTATAGTGGAACTGATGGATAGTCTATCTTCACCGACGTTATCCGACCTAGGGTACTAGAGTGAATGCCAGGGACTTATATCAACTCAAAAGTAGTCAAGAGGAAAGGAGCCTGGGGACTTATCCTAACCTCAAATATACTCAACCTAAGTTAGAGCATGATGGCTAGTTCAAGAAGAAAGCGGGACTCACATCTTCTTAAACAAAGTCAACATGAGGTATCAGTAGGAAGATTACCATACTAACAAGCGCCGGTTAATTGTCAAGTTAGGAAGAAAGTGGGGACTCACATCCTCCAACAAGTGACCAGGGTGACATATTAGCTAGGTAGCATGTAGACCAACCTATAAGTAGCTAATGAGTGAGTGTCACGGGGCTCCCACATCAAAATAGCTTGAGACAAAAAGATTTATGTTGTTGTTGTGCATGTGTTAAAAAAGAATAGGATGCCTTTGGGGACTCTACCTACCTTAAACACACAAGGGTTTGATGAAAGGTGCCTGATGAAAAAGGATTCCCACTAAGAAAGGATGCTTGGTTCTCTCACACCTATCTTAGTTATGCTAATCAAATAGGATGCCTCGTTCTCTTACACCTATTCTAAAAAAGCATTGAGATTGTTTGTGAAAGAGGGATGCCACTAGGGGACTCTTACACCTACCCTAAATATGTCACGGTGGATTCACAAGATAAGCAAACAACACTTCGAAAGAAGAGAAGATTTGATGAATGGAATCAAATTTTTATTTTTATTAATGATTTTCAAACATGATTTATTTCATGGGTAATATTTCTTTAGATAGAGCCCATTAATTGGAAGCATGGTGTTCCCCTTATAATCAATAAGTCGATAAGATCCTCCTTGGTAGGCCTTCTATGACATGGGCCTTCCCAAGTGGGTTCAAACTTGCCTCCCATCTTTGATGGGCAACAATTGGTCTCCTTAGACTAACACAAGTTCTCCTACTTAAAAGACCTAGGGTGGACCACCTTGTTGTGAGCTTGAATCATTTTGGCTTGTAACTCAAGGTTCTATGCCAGGTGACTCTCCTCCAAACCTTCAAGCTCTAACCTAACTACATTATGCTTTGTAGTGATCTTGTTACCCAATGCTATCCTTAGTGATGAGTTGAACTTCTAAAGGAAGAATGACTAACTACAAACAAAGGAAAATGGGTAGACTAAGTTGGAGTTTGATGGTGCAGAGCCCACAAGGCTTCAACCAATTTCCCTATCATTTATTATCATCAAGAGTCTTCAATATCCGATGAGAGTTTTGTTGAATGCTTCTAAGCCATTAGCTCTGGATATGGTGGAGTATCTCCAATCTATATCATGTCTCTTTGATCTTCATGCTTTTGAATGCGTACCATTATCGGATATAATTCATCGAGGCACCCAACCTATATATGATATGGTTCTAAAAATTGAAGCACATGGTGAGTTGTGACCTCCGAGTGGGATGGCTTCACCCACTTGGAAAAGTAGTCGGTGGCCTAAGATGAATCGATGCCCCTTGAAGAAGGATCGATCGACCTACAATGTCGGTACCCAACACTCAAATGGCCATGAAGCCAATGTAGGGTGTAGAATGTTGGGTGGTTGGTGGAGGACCACACCATGACGATGGCATCTCCTAGCTACATCCATGAAATCTGATCATAGAAGGCTAGTATCCAAGTATTTGATCTTCATCTTCATCTTGACATTGATGTGCTCCACATGACCTGAGTGTACCAATTATAATGCCATGAGCTTCATGTTTGTCTAAACAATGTAACCACATTTGGTCAAAGGGTGTAGCCATCAACAAGAGAGAGAGCTCTATTTCACCGATGGGCTTGTGACTTTTCTTGAGGTAGTTTGCGTGTTCAAGTAATCTATGAATGGTTGCCTCCAATCCAGCTCCTTGTCCATTTTGGCAATGACAACCTCCCCTTCAAGAGAAAGTCTCTCGATGAGTTCATAATCAATAAGGGATAGGACTTGTCTATTTTGGACCCTTATTGAAATGGACTCATCTTCCAGACATGCCAACTCTTTGGCAAGTTTGGCCAAGGCATCTACTAGTTCTACTCTGGAACCTTGTAGATGGTGACCAGAATTTGGGCCAACAACTTCATGGTATACTCATAGTAATGACAAAAGCTTGGGTTTGAGAACCGTAGACCCAACTGTTGATGACCAACCGAGAATCCCCAAAGATGTTTGCTCTTGACACATAGTGATGGCTAACTCTGATAATCAAAGCCTCATACTCAGCTTCATTATTGGTGCAGGGTTGGAAAGATAGTATGAGAATCTCATCACATCGTGGTTTAGAGTTAGAAGAACTATTCCTACCCCTGCCTTTCCTGGGAGAATAGATCGTGGTGCTTCACCTTTAAGAAAAGAAGTAGCACCATCAAAATACATCTCCCATCGCGGTTGTTGGCCTCCCTAAGTTCATGATTTGTTCATCGGGGAGATCATCACTAAGTGGAGAATCAGCAGGAAGTGGGTGTGCTGCTAAGAAATCTACTAGTGCCTGTCCTTTTACCGCAGGGGTACAAATGTGATATCGAACTACGAGAGCATCATGGACCAATGAGCCAAACATCCGAATAGCATTGACCATGTCATGAGATACTATAGTGGATTGGTTCAGAAGATCAAGCTCACCTTATGAGAAAGCATATAGTGCCATAGCTTCTGAGATGCAAAGTTCAAAGCTAGGCAATATTCCTCAATAGATGGATAGTTTGCGAAAATTAGATGATGATGAGGTAGAAAGACATTCTCCCCCTTCATTGGCTTGCCAATAGAGTGAGAGTCATCCAATGCAGCAGGTATAGGATGAGTGGCACCGATAGCTACTAGAACTGGCTTCACCAAGTACTCTTTGATGTCTTCAAAAGCATGTCGGCACTTATCATCCCACTTGAACTTGGCATCCTTTTGATGACAGAATGGCTTGCATCTCCCCGATAGGTTTGAGATAAAGCATCTTAGATATGCCACCCCCTTGAAAGGATCTAAGTTGAGTTAAACTCTTAGGAGGTGGAATTTTTAAGATAGCTTTGATCTTTTCAGGATCTATTTCTATTCCCCGATTTTGAACAACAAACCCAAGGAATTTCTCAAGTACTCAATGCACACTGGGATTCATTTTGAGGTTATATTATCTTAACGTTCAAAACTACTCTCAAGTCAAAGAGATGGTCTTCCTTTCTGCTTGACTAGATCATCAATATAGCACTCAACCGATGATGGATGAGTTCATTGAAGATCCGAGTCATGGCACGCTTGGTATGTAGCACTAGCATTTTAAGGTAAAAGGCATGACCTATAATAGAAGATTCGCTCGAAAAAGTAGTTTTTCTTTCATCTTCGAGACATCTTGATTTGGTTATAGCTGATGATCCATCCATGAAAGAGAAAAGACATGAGATGAGGCGATGTCCACCATTAATTCGGTATAGGAAGAGAAACTCATCCTTAGACATGCCTTGTTTAAGTCCCTAAAATTGATGCATATGCAAATTTGGCCATTCTTCTTGGGATGACACTAGCTAACCGTGTAGATATTTTCTTCCGATGAAACCAAAGATCGATCAATTTCTTGACTTTAGAAATGACCTGTTGTTCAATTTCTAATCATGCATCTGAGCTTGCTTAATAGGTAACGCTTAGTATTGCTATTTATGGACTACAAGAGATAACTGGGCATTTCTTCATAACTCCATGTGAAGTAATCTTTAAACTTAGTCAATAGCCTAACTTCATTGGTTTCTTCATTCAACAATGAACTGATGTATGTCAGGCATGAATTTTCTTCCATCCCGAGGTTGATTTCTTTAAGCTTGTCTATTATTGAATGAATCTCCTCTTCAAATTCTGGCGGTGCCTCTTTGACTTGGAGATCATCTAGATCATCTGAAGTTTCTAAACACACATTCTCATAAGAGTTGGGATGTGTGAGAAGAAACTATTAGATTCCAAATGATTGGTAACAACTAGGCAATAATCTTCATCATCGATTGGACCCACTATACAAAATCCTAGTCCTGCTCTTGATTGTGCTTCCCTGTCTGTATTATTCCATAACTTCTTGAAGTATTATGACCTGTGCTTGGACCATGTGTGAGGAACTAAACCTTTCTGTATAAGATTTTGAATGCAAGGTGAGTAAAAGTCAAAATGTAATTCCATTAATTCTTTAAAAGTATCTTCCTCAAGCTCTACATCAACGTGGCTTGAGAGGATGATCCCAAAAAAGAACTTCTACTTCATGTCAGAAGACTTAGGGACTTCCTTAACTACTAAACCTTCAACTTTGAGATGTAAGTGAGGTTAAGAGCAAAGTTCCCAATCATTAATAGTTTCACATAAACCGATTCAATATTTGCTTTGCTTGGAGGTCTTCATCTCTATCTGGATCAAAAGTCACCCAATGGAACCACCGAGAGGGTTGCTGGTATACTAATCACATTGACTCATCCTCAGCTGGATTCCAAGTCTATATGAATAGTAGGGTACTCCTATGAACTAAACGACCTCTATTGGTCGAGGCCACCCAAGGGAACCGCCTCTATTTTGCCTCCGCCTGTGGAGGTTGAGCCATCCTACCCACATGTCCATATGATGGAATGAACTATGGGTGGAATGTGATATGCGATCTATTTCTTCTTCAATTCCCTTTCTTGTGTCACTTGGACTTTATTTTCTTTTCATTTTATTTTATATTTTCTTTTTCTTCATTTTCTTTTTTCTTTTGGTTTTGCATTTGAATTTTGTCCAAGTTCATGAAAAAGGATGTTTTGAGGAAGATAGTAGGTCACATCCTCATAAATCTCAACCTCTAACTGAAATGGCTTTTCATCTCCATTGACATGGTATTCAATCATCTTTCTAAACTTGATGCACCGATGAAGGGAGGATGGAACGATCTTGATGTATCCAAGGCCTACCAAGCAAAGGAATGAAGTATTCAAATCAATGATGTAGAACTTAGCTGCCTTCCATCCCCATCTCCAAAGGTAACACTATAGAACCTAAAGCTCCACCTTGATCATTGAATCCTCTCAACATCATCATATCTCTCTGAGTGTAGAGATGTCGATCTTCAAATAAAGGGTCTTTAGACTCATAATGTTCACGATGCACAATCCATGAGAACTCTGGCGAATTTAAATTTGTCCATGTCAATGGATGTAGGGAATTGTGCTCCAAGTCCCCTAGTAGAAGGTCTTCATCTATGAAGGTGATCCTTGAGCTTCTTTTGCATAATGTGCTTCCTCACCTATAGCTGTCAGCTGAGCTAAGCATATTTTAGGATCAAGGAGGGCCTTGATTAGTGATTCCCTCATCTCTTTAGATAAGACAAGGCATTGTATATGCTTAGCTTAGATGGCACCTTTCTTAGATGAGAAAGGACGATATAGCCCACCTTTGGCTGGTCTTCCATAAGCATATCCAAGGGTGAAGTATCTTGTGGATGGGCTTCTTGATCTTCAATACCAATGACTTATTTCTCTCTATCTTGTGGTGCTGCAGAGGTAGAACCTGCCACTATGGAGGTTGACTTCAATCTCTTGAGGCAAGGTTCTACCTATAAATTTCTCCTATGGACTCTCCAAATTGGATGATTCCAAGTCTATCCCATAGTATTGAGGTTGGAAGGTCCAACTCACAGGTAGAAGATCGGTAATTATTGACTTGAAGAGTTATCGTTAGGAATAGAAGAAGACCCAGAGACAGATGTAATTCAAACTAGCTTTATTCTTCAATTTCTTGAGTTATTTGGAGTAGAAGTCAAGTAAAGTGAGTGGAGTAAAGGATTTGATGCCCTTATCTGATAAGAGTTCTACTAGTGGAAGAAATAGAAGAGCTAGTTGAAATGGAAGAAGCCCCGGTGTGGAAGCTGTAACTGGAGGCTGGATGCTGGACATGATCGGTGGCTGTGCTAAAGGGCTATCTCGGCCAACACATGATGTTGTTGCTGCTGCTGAGCTCCCACTTTCCTAGAATTGGCACTGCCAACTTGCAAACCTTCCTTGGGGTTGGAGATTTGAGCTGACTCAGACACCTGGAAGGAAAGCTTCTTGATCTTTTGAATTATTTTCTTAAAAGTTTTAGACAAAGAAATGTCCCAACCTTCTCTTTGGTTTTGGTAGGATCACTTATATCCCCAAGGATTAACCTAATGGAACTAGAAGGTTGTTCCATAAGATATTCTTTTGGGATAACTACAGCACCGGTCTTGAAAACAATCTTCAAGCCTTGAATGTGAAACAATCCTCCAAAATGTGGCTAATTGGTCATAAGGGCAAAAGTTTGGATCATGACTTTTTCCAACTTCCTCCAATCTCCTAGGCTCGGGTAGCTGAAAATTAGGTTTCTTTAAGAGATTCTTAAAGATTTTCCTGATTACCTCTCTCTTAAAAGAATAAGATTTGTCAAGCTTATCTAAAAGAGAAGGTGGATCATAGCTACTAGGGTATGCATGCCTTGTAGTATGGTTGGTGGTGACTATCTTTGGCCGTGGAGGCGGTGGAGGCCGGGGTTGCATCGATGTGAGAAAGGAGGTGGAGGCTCGAGGTTATGGTCTCTGTGATCTCTAGGTGCTTCCCATTGTCAATTGTTGCCTCCTAACTTCTTTTCATAAACCCTTCTTCAGGTGATCTTGAAAAGGCAACTATTTAGCCTCTCCTTATAGACTAGTCACCTTGTTGATTAGCTTCTCAAATGTCATGATAGTGAAGCATGAAGCATGACAGCCATGGATATTCTTAAAAAGAATCTCAATGGCATGTTGTTCAGACAGCTACGGTTCACACTTCATACTCAGGTTATACCATCGAAGAATATAATCAACAAGTGACTCACCGGGGTGCTATTGTGCTACAACGAGATCACCAATAGTAACCCTTTACTGAGCTCCAATAAATCTCTTGATAAAGAGTTGCTCTAACTCAGTAAATATCTTTACTGAATCGTTGGGCAATTCAGCATAACAATCAAAAGTAATACCCGCTAGGTTATTAACAAAAAGTAAGAAAAGTAAAGCATCGCTGCCACCTACATTGCAATAATTATCCCTAAAATTTGCTATGTGTTGCCTCGAGTTTCCACTGTCATCAAAGCTTTTGAAGGAAGGAGGCACAAAATAATTGGGATATTGGATAGCATTGAATTCCTCCGGGTATGGTCTACCCCTTGGAATCGATGATCCACCCTAGGCTTGAGCCAAAGCTTTCTTCACTTGTTTCTCAACCATGGATTTTATATCTTTTTCTTATATGGAGGTACTTTCCACTACCTTCCTATATAGGCTAGTGCTACCTTACTCAACGGGAGGTAGAGTCTTGACTGACTCCAAGACATGCACTAACTCAGGCTGACTGATGTCGACTATAGTAGGATGAACTAAAGGGGCTTATTTTTGAAGCACTAACACTACTGCTAATAAGCCTGTAATTGACATGCCATCCTATCAATCTGCTCATCCTTCTACATTAACTGATGTCAGAGGTGTTGGGATGATTTTGCGGTGTCTTCTTGATCAACCTCATCACCTTTCATGACTTATTATTCCCTAAGAAGAGACCTCTGTCAACCTTGCATTCAGTCCCCATCAAGTCATCTTCATTGGGATCGACTCTCTCTTCATCAAACCAAGCATACCCCAAGATCTCCTTCTTCTCCATGAAATAATGTGCAACTATCTCATCTAAGGATCCATCTTAGCGGTGTATAGTTTGAGGTGGTGTGATCACTATCATGCACTAGAGGCACGGACACTTGCTTGTCCGGAGATCAATTGGATACTCCGGATGAATGACACTCTAACTAAGCCATAAGAGGGGTAATAATCCTAAGATGTTCCTCTCACCGTGTAGTACTATCATGGAATATCGTAATCGTCACCATCTCCACATCCCACATTTTGGAGTTGGTGAAGGGATGACCACGCTTTTTCGCACTCCACCACCACTAGGGTAGAAGATCAAGCAGGAGAACTCGGCCCTACCACAATGGGTGGTGTGGAAGGGGTAGGATCCCTTGGC
Source organism: Cymbidium sinense (assembly GCA_021442155.1). Lineage (NCBI taxonomy): Eukaryota > Viridiplantae > Streptophyta > Magnoliopsida > Asparagales > Orchidaceae > Cymbidium > Cymbidium sinense. The sequence continues at coordinate 3,683,001 of CM038229.1, read as the reverse complement.
CATAGCTGGATCACCAATTAGGTGCGCTTTTCCCCGGATGCAGCATTCATGGCCTTAGATGGAATGGGAGAGGCTATAACCTGTACTGGAGATAGCGGACGAGGGGTAGAGCGGTGGGCTGGAGACACCACCAAATCTCTATGCATAATAACTACCCTCCTGTAGTGGTTAATCCTAGTGAGAAGAATACTATCAGTATGGTCGACACGGGTAGCATGCTGAGCTGGACCTCCGTTGCTCTCTGCTAGTAAAGTGTGTGCTCTCCTAGCGAATCCTCCCTATGGGTGATCATCAAAGATCAAAGCGCATCCCACTCGAGCATCCAGATGCTCTACCAGGCATAAAATAGATCAAAGGCCGACGCATGACCTCCTAATCCTAGAAACTGTTGGGTGAAAGTGCAACACTAGAGGAGGTGACAAATAGATCCTCTAGCATCCTCGATCTAGAGAGATGGGATAACCGTGAAAATGATGGGAAACTCATCCATGATGAGCTCACGCCTCTATCTCCACCTATCCTGTGGTACCACTCATGATCTTGATTCTTGTTCCTGGGATGGGTAGGATGGGAGGAAGCTGGACCCATACTCAAAAGTAAAGCCACGAGCCACCCTGAGCAACTTACGATGGTAGAGTACTTACTCCTTTGAAACATATATACAACTCAGGGTCTTTGAGGAGACATCGTAATCGACTGCGCCACTTGGCTGAAATTGAGATGAGTGCCTCATAAGTAATCTGGCCCTCAAATCCCAACAAAGTGAATTAGGTGGGTATGGTCCAGGAAGTCAAATGACTAAAAGCCAAATCCATACCATGGGGAAGGTGAAGACAAACTTAGAACCGCCATTTCAGCAATAATCGATTGAGCTGCTTGTAAAGAATCTATAATAAAAAATGAACTTGTATCAGATTTTTATCTCCATAGATTTTTTTGAATTTTTAATTTGAAAAATTGAACCCACATCTAACAACTTGGAAGTGTTAAGTAGGGTTCAAATGGATTTAAGAAGATTGGTTGAAAGAGGAATTTGAATATGAATCCGCGAGTAACTGTATACAACCCTATTGTCGTAGGTGATGAAGTAGTCAACTCCAACAATTAAGGTATGTTGAAGTATGGATTCAAAATTTTGATAAGGATGTTTCCATAGGTTCATATTTGTTTTGAATTTGATTTTATTTTTTGAGGACCCTTTCCTTTAACAAATTCGGGTATGTTAAAGTAAGGGTCTAATTGATTTTATTTTTGTTTGATTATTTTGGAATTTTACTTAGCAAATTTAGGTATGCTAAGTAAAGTGTTTTGCGAATGATTATTTATTTTTGTGAATTTTGTTTTGATTTTGGAAAATTTTGGAATTCTTACTTAACAAATTTAGGTATGCTAAGTGAAGAACCCAAGTGTGTTTCATTTAATTTTTGAAAATAGGATTCTTAGCAAATTTATGTATGCTAAGAAAATTCTATGTGTTTCATTTTTGTTTTTGATGTATTTTGAAAGTGGGGACTCAACTTTAGCAAATTTGGTATGCTAAAGATGAAGTCCCACTTGATTTTGTGAAATGAAAATTTCATTTAGCAAATTTGAGTATGCTAAATGAAATTCCCAATGATGTGTTTAAAATTTTGATTTCATTTTTTGGTTTTGAAAATGGAAACTTCTCCTTAGCAAATTTGGTATGCTAAGGAAGGGAGTTCCAAAGGTGCTTGAAAATTTTTGGTTTTATATTTTGGAGACTTCACTTAGCAAATTTGGTATGCTAAGGATGAAGTTCCAAATATGTTTGAAAATTTTGATTTTGGGATTTGGAGACTCCACTTATTGGTATGTTAAGTGATGTTCCAAATGTGTTTAAAAAATTTTGAAATATGATTATTGATTTTTGATTTTAGGTTTGGAAACTTCACTTAGCAAATTTGAGTATGCTAAATAAAGTTCCAAAATGAATGTTTGAAAATTTTAAAATATGATTGTTGATTTTTTATTTTGGATTTGGAAACTTCACTTAGTAAATTTGATTATGCTAAGTGAGGTTCCAAATGTGTTTGAAAAATTTTGATTTTGAATTTGGAGACTTCACTTAACAAATTTATGTTAAATGAAGTTCCGTGTTTAGAAAAATTTTGACTTGATTTGGAGACTTCATTTAACAAATTTGAGTATGTTAAATGAAGTTCCAAATATGTTTAAAATTTTTAAAATATGATTGTTTGATTTTTGATTTTTGGATTTGGAAACTTCACTTAGCAAATTTGAATATGCTAAATGAGGTTCCAAATGTATTTTTAAAAATTTTGAGATATGATTGTTGAAGTTTTAATTTTTTTTTGAAGAGAGGACTTCCATCTAACAAATTTAAGTATGTAGAATGGAGATCAATCTTACTTTTTAAATATGAAAATTTTTTTTTTGTGTGTGATTGTTGCTTTTTGAAAGAGAGGAATTCCAACTTAAAACATATGTGAGATATGTTCAAATGAGATTTCCCAAAGGATATTTTATTTTTAGTTGGGAATGAAATCTTCATTTAATAAATTTGAGTATATTAAATGAAGGTGTTCATGTGTGCTTTTTTTTTTTGAAAATTTTAATTTTGTTTACAAATGAACTTTCCATTCAATAAGTGTGAGTGTATTGAAATAGAAAGATTCATGTGTGCTTTTGAAAACTTTATGATTATGATTGTGATTTTTTTTGGAAAAGATGATTGTTAATTTTATTTTGAAAATGAAATCTTCATCAAAGTGAATTGAAAGAAGATGTTCATTTATGCTTTTGGAAAATGTTATTAGTTTTATTTTTGAAAATCCCTATATGTAATAATTATGAGAATTGTTAAATGAGGGTGATAAAATTTTGTGGAAAATACTTTATTTAAGTACATTTTTGAAAAGGTGCTTTTGAAAAGCAAAGTTTTTATGGAGGATTTATTATTTTAGGATGAACCTTTTCTTATCATGAAAATGATAAGGAGGAAGTCTTAAAAATATTTTCTTTTTATTTAAATCTTTTCATTTTACCCTTTGGAGAACCCAACGGGGGTTTTAAGACCAACAAGGAATGCGATCCTAAAACCTAAAGATGTTGGCTAACTCAACTCAAGAATGAAATGAGCTAAGTACCAACGGAAAGAAGGATAGTCTTAGACTTATCCCAAAGTACAAATCCACTATCGATACTCAAAGACAATGATCATTTACCAAAGATGGAGAGAGGAATCATCCCTAGCGGAGTCACCAGAAAAATCTGTAGTGAAAAATTTCTATAGGAGGTCGCCTTTCAAATCTATGGAGAGAAATAAAGAAGGCAAGATATATAAAAATTCATCTTTTTAGGACACCACGCAGATCCGCGAATGTACTTATTTAGGTGATCGGGTACATCATCAAAGAATAGTGTACTATCTTGAAAGACATAAGTCACTACCCTTTAATGGACCTAATCACCTCAATAAGGACTTTAAGGATGCATATATGTACAGAGATTATTCCCTATTTTACATGAAAAGCAAAGCAAGATTTATTTTAAGTGGTTCGTTAAGTTTCTGAGGCAAGCCCCATAGTTAATTACATTCTAAGGAATGGGGATTCCTTAGGATAACTTTCGATTAAGGTAAATGATCATTGTCTTTGAAGATTTCAATAGGAAAGGACTATCAATCGATTGGTTCATTTTTGAAGGATCAAATGGGATTGATCAAAAGAGAGAGTTATTATCAAAGCCAAAATGGGAGATAAGTAGGAGATGACCACGATGCTAGGAAACCTAGTGAGCATCTCAAACCATCTATAGTTGGGCTTTACATTTTTGAAATTGATTTAGTTTATTTGAGTTGCATTTTTTATTAGAAATTTAGAACTTAAGATTCCTTAACACAAGATTAAGGAAATGTCTAATAGGTGAGGAATTATACTTATGGCCTGGGAGAAGCAACCTGAATCTAAATCTGGGGAGCTTTGGTGAGGGCTGAAAGCACAACCTAAATCTAAAGTGAAAAATGGGTAATTGGTTTGCCTCCACAATAGAGGACAAACTACCCGACAGCTTGGACTTGCAACCGCTTGGGGTTGGCCGCCAACTAACTCCTCCTATGATTTTAGATACATGTAGGAAAGTATTTATGCTTATGCAAGATAGCTAGGTTGTTATTTATTTAGAAAGAGACTAAGTCTTTAAACTCACTCCCTAAAGAAATGCAATTCAAATTTCATTTTATTTTTATTTTGGACAATTATTTTGACTCAAGCTATTAGGATTCATATGACTAATACATGAGAAAGAAGATTATTGGCTAAAATTAACGAGAAGGGAGGAGGTGAGTTTCCATCATGGATCTCAAAGGTTAAGCCAAGTTTCTCTAGCAAAGGTGGAAGCCCTCTAATCAAAAGTGACATAAGATATTATTGTGCATGATATTATAAAAGAAATGTTCATCCAGCTAAGGGGTTGCTAATTCTTTATCTTGATTTTAAACCTAAGCTTTAGGTGAGGTTATGAGTTGTTTAATTTTAATTTGGGTTGTTAAGTTGGGTAAAAGATTTATTTTTCTCCACATCCAGGTCATACATAAAGCAAGGAATAAACTAGAAAAATCATGCCACTTAATGCAAAATCTAAATAAATAATCAACCAATTTATAAAGCTAATTACAAAAGAATAGAAGGCCATTGTGGTCGGGCACCATCGCATAAACCCAGAAATATCAAATATGGGTAGCTGAGCTCTACCCTTATACAACCCGAATTACAAATGAATTAAATTAGAATTAAGCAAGGAATTCATTGTTATGGGGGTCTTCAAGCTTCATTCTTCTTTCTTCCTTTCTTCTTTCTTCTTCTTTTCTTCTTTCTTCTTTGTTCTTTCTTTTGGATGGTTGGAAGGTAGATACTCCAAGGCTTCACATGGTGCATAAGATAGGATCTTATGATAAATGCTCATCTTATCCCTATAATAATCATTTTAAAATTCTAATTGCATAAATTTACATGAAAAGGAAATGAATGGAAATCTAACTAACACCTGCAAAATAAAGATTAGCTAAAATAAATCACACAAAATCCCAAGCATATATATTGGACTTATCACCCCACACATGAGAGACTAAGTCCACCTGGCCTATTGGATTATGCTTAGGAGTATAAAGCACCTGCAAGCAAAAGTATTTATATTTTTTTATTTATGATAGTGCCTCTTAAGCACAATCCCTTGCAAAAAAGAATAGTTAGACTAAGAACATCCTACCATTCATTCTATAAGCATACACTTTAACATCCAATATAAAATATATATCACAAAATAAAACAAACATCAAACCATGCACCGACCTAACCTAAGGCTAGAAGTGGTGACTTAGGCTAACGTGTGTGCTTTGAAGGCTTGTGTGGTATGCTTAGCTATGGCTTTAGGTTCAAATTTTCTAAGTATGAAGAACATGTTCAACTTAGATTAGGGTTTCATTTAAGTTATTTAGTTATTTTGGGTTGATTTTATTTCATATTTTGATTTGGTTTAAGTGGATCTTATAATTAATTACTAAGTTATTAAGAGAGGGAAAGAGAAGAGAACTCTTTTTTTCCCTAACCTAAGTAATTTTTTAAAGTAAGTTCACATTTTAATTTTATTTAGATGAATATTTTGATTAAATCTTTTAATTAATCCTAAGTTTAGATAAACTCTAAACAAACCTATCCAAAAAGAAAGGCATTTTAAGATTAAATAAAATGAATCAAAATTCACATAACACACATTACTTCATTTCTTTCCCAATATATACAACATACATATGGATGGACCCTAAGCATATCTATACATACAAATGAGAGTATTTAACACACTTTATGATGCATGCTAAGTAATCCATTTAAGAAAATTTAGAAGTTGAATATGGATGATTTTTCTTAAGTAGAATGGGTTTTCCTTATCCAAATTTTCACATACATACGTGAAAGTAAGAAAGGCATAAGTGAGTACAGCACCATTGCTAACCAAAGGTGTAAGGTACAAGACCTACTTATGGCTACTTAAAGCCTCGCAACCTCAGGGTTGTCCAAACTAATATACCACTTTACTTAAATACAAACATATGTATAAAAGAAATGAAATAGAAAAGGAGAATGTAAAAGTTGTTTAAGGAATTCATTTTATTTTATGCAATTTATGTATGTGAGTATAGGTAATCCTTCTTAGGTGTTAGCATAGGGATAAATAGGGTATGGAATTAGGTAATTGTTAGGTTCTTTTTAAATGAACCATACACCCCACCAAATTCTTATTCAAAACTATACCAACATAAGAAAGAAAGGAAACCTATGCTAAGCATACCTTTATAATCTTCCACATGCAAACTCATAATTAAAGTATAAGTAGCATACTTTCATATTTGGTATTTGATTTATATGTTTTGAAAATAATTTGGGTTTAGTAATGATAATAGCCATTCATATTTCTACTTTAGCCAACATGCAAATTTGACGTAAAGTAAATAATTTCATTTTAAAATTTGAACTTTAAAATTATGAATGCATGAAAATCATACAAATTTAACATGTTTGGAAAGATTCAGAGTAATGAAAGCATGTAAACAAGTTCACTTCACTTAAATTCTAAAGACATTCTTATAGAATAAGAAATTTTAAAATAAATCAAAGTGAATTCAAAGTGATTTTTGTTTAGTTTGGAGTTTGATTTAATTTTGAAAAAGTGAGATGACTTTGTTGTTCCTAACCCATTCCCACATGTGTTTGATATTTTTTATTTAATTTTTAGATGATTAGATTCATTTTTATGTATTAATTAGGTTAAGGTATGAATTAAGTACCTTAATTAAACCTACCACCTTAGAAAAATTAACCAAATAATTATGAGCCAATGAGATGACATAAAACTCATAAGGAATTTAAATTTGTAATGCACCTAATAAGAAAGAGGCATAATGCAATTTGGCTCATAATTAAAGGTTAATTAAGCTAAGGGGTTTAGCTTAAGTAATTTCAAAACACCCTTTCATACTTATGAATTGGGTTTTGATTTTCTTAATTGAACTTAGGCTATTAAACACCTAAGCACCTACCCAAAGTAGATTAATTAAGTTCTAGAACTTTTTAGAATTTTTAGGAATTAATTAAGGGGATAATTAATGAATTAACCCTTAATTAAGAGGAGATTAAGGAGAGAAAGGGGGTTTAGGGAATAACGTAGAGGAAATGCCCCAAAATTATTTCATAAATCTCCTACTTACTGGATCTAACCTTAATCAACCCTAATCATAGATTAAAATCACTAATAATATCTTAATTATCCTTAATTACATAAGAAGGGAAATTAAGAAATTCATATGCAATTCTTATAATTAGGCCTTCAATAAATCCCAAGAAAATTAGGGGAGGTAAAAGTCATCCCCTAAAATATACCCAAGAAATTTTGGATTAATTAGAGCTTAATTAAAAAGTAATTAACAAAATAAAATTTCTAACTAAACCCAAATTTAGAGAAAAATATAATTCAAAACCCGTTGAAATTAATTTTAATATATTATAGGTTGAATTATCTTTCCATAAGATTTTATTTCACATTTTTCTGAATTTTCTAGAGGGAGTTATGAATTTTGGAAGATCCTTAAGTTAATTAGAAATTAATTAAGGTATTTAACTAATCCCCTAGCTCATGACACGATGCATGCTAGCCGCACGCCACGCTTCGCTGAAGATCGGGATGAGATCTCCAATTTTAAAATGAATAACAGGTATATAAGGTAAGGAATGTCCGAGATGGTAAATTCCGAGCTCGATGTCCAACTCGATTCAAACCAAATTCAACCCACACCATCTAAAGCTAAGGAGCGGCAAATCCAACGGTCAAAAATCCATGGGATTGAAATTTCTTTCACAAAGCTCCACACCACATTGAGTTTAATGGTCAGAAAATCCCATACCTTGTCGGAGGTGATCACTGACACTCTATTCCCTTAGAAGCTTCGTCTGGTTGAGAGTATGAGCACTTGAGGTTGAGTGGATTGGTGTATGGACCAACTCCTCCTTAGCTAGCTTGTGGCCTTGATCCAATTCAACTCTTCCTTACTGTGGGAACTCCAAAGGAAGCTTGGGTGCACTCGCTAGCTTGATGAAGTGTGCAATTGGATGAAATTGAGTGAAGAGGAAGTTCAAGAATGGATTGAGCTCCCTTTCACTTTGTCAAAATTGAGAAATGGGGAAATGGAAAAAGCTCTAGGAGGCTAGGGATCACTCTCTGATGGCTCCTAAGTCTCTCTAGTACTCAATCGAATTAAAGAATGAATGATTTGAGTCTGTTTAAGGGGAGTATATCTTCCCCTTGAAGGATCGGACGGTCGTCAATGCTCTTGCCATTTTGATCGATTTGATAATAGGCAGTGGGTTGTTTGATTAGTTAAAGTGTGAACATGGTCACTTTGAGCCAAGAGTGGTTTGCCAACCTCCCATGTGCTTGAATTTGAGTGGGAGATGGATTTTGAATTTTATATTTTGACCCATGGGGTCGGGTTTGGTCTAGGGACCAATTGAGCTGACCCAAACCCATTGGGTTGGGTGCACCACTCTTCCCTAGGTCCCCCTGAGCTTTTAGGAAAGCCTCAAGTGAATGTGAAGAGTGTATAACCAAATTACCCATGGGTTAAGCCAAAATTTGTTCTATGTCCTAGGGGTAGGATGGCCATTTGTTGATTTTTTTTTCACTTTGGGTGTATTGGATATGTGGAGAAACTAGGTTTGGCCAAGTTTCATGAGATTTGGAATTCATTTGATACGGGTTAGCTCATGTTGACCTATTTATGTCAAAATGGGTCAACTTGGGTCAAGTTGACCAATTGGTCAAATTGGGTCAAACCAAGGGTTGAGTCAAGTTCATATGACTATTTGAAATATTTTGGTGGCTTTGGTTTGATTCAATTTGGTATAGTTTTAAATTTGGCTCATATGACTTCATTTAGGTCAAATGGGTCAAGTTGACCTATTTGATTTGACCTATTTGGGGTAAGTAGGTTTAGGTTAGGTTAGTCATATGGAGTGGATTGGTATCTTTGTTTCCAATCAATTTTGGTTAAGTTTAAATTTGGCTCAACATGACCCCTTTAGGTCATGTTGGGTCTAAGGTCAATTGGGCTAGGTTAGGTCTAGTTGGCCAATTGAGGCTTTGGTCAAGTTTCACAAGTGATTTGAAATGGACTTGACCCATTGGTTTCAATCAATTTGGCTTAGATCAAGTTTTGACATATTTTGACCCTTTAGTCAAAATGGGTCAACTTGGGCCAAGTGGCCAATTGGAATAGGTTAGGCTCAAATGTTGGCTTGGTCAAGTTTAAACATAAGTTATGAGTGAACTTAGATCAATGGTTTCAATCAATTTGGCCTATGGTGGAATTTGGTTATGTAAGATTTCATTTTGGGTTAATTATTGACTTGGTCAACCCTTAGGTTTGACTTGGTTTGACCCAATTTGATTGATTGATCATCCCATTATGATTGTTGATCATGATGAGAGGGATATGTGAGTTTATTTCAATCCAATTTGGTTAGGATTAAAATTTAGCTCATAAGGGTACTTTAGGTCACTTTGGGTCAAGTGAGCCTAGGTGGGTCAAATGGATTGGTCAAAGCTTGATTTGAGCTTGATTGATCTTGTCTATGGACTCATGATTGAAATATAAATCCATTTATAAGTGGTTTGAAGTCAAATGGATCTCCATTTGACAATTTCATATTCAAAGGGTGAACATGAAAGGATTTTGGGTTTGATTTTTTAACTAGGTTGTGATTGTTTGATTGAAGTTTGTTGATTGAATCATAAGAGAAAATCAAGGGTTTGGCTTGATTTGAAATTGATTTGGCTAAGTTCAAGATTTTGATTTGAAAGGTTTAGATTAGATTTTGAGTTGATTTGAGTTTGACTTTTGGAATTGGTTTTAATTGTTTGAATTTATATTTCATTTATATATGTGAATAAATGAGAATATAAATGGATCATGAGAAAATTTCAAGGATTTGAAGTGATTTAATCATGATTTGGGCTAAGTCCATTAAGAAGGATTTAAAGGACTTAGGAAAATTTTAGAGTTTGAAGTTTGAATTTTTGAATTTAGTTTGATTGATTTAAATTTATATTTCATTTATATATGTGAATATAAATGAGTTATGAGAAAATCCCATGAATTTGAATTGATTTGATGATGGTTTATGCTAAGTTCATTAATGAAAAATTAATGACTTAAGGAGATTTTAAATTGAGAATTTAATTAGAGGGCTTGATTTGATTGATTTATATTTATATTTCATTTAAATATGTGAATATAAATAAGAATATAAATGTGTTTTGAGAAAATCCCATGAATTTGAAATAGTTTGATCATGTTTTAGGCTAAGTCCATTAATGGAGAATTAATGACTTAGGAAATTTTTAAATTGGAAATTTAATTTGAGGGTTTGATTTGATTGATTTATATTTATATTTCATTTATATATGTGAATATAAATGAGAATATAAATGAGTTTTGAGAAAATCTCATGAGTTTGAATTGATTTAATCAAGGTTTAGGCTAAGTTCATTAATGGAAAATTAAGGGACTCGAAATTTTAATAAGTTGATTTGGAATTTTGAGTTTAGTTTGATTGATTTGAATTTATATTTCATTTATATATGTGAATATAAATGAGAATATAAATAGATTATGAGAACATCTCAAAGATTTGAATAGGTTTGAATCATAATTTTGGTTAAGTCCTTAAAGGCAAGATTAAGGACTTAGGGAAAATTTGAACTTAGGAATTTTTGGTGAATTTTGATCATGGGCTTCAATCATGGATTTTAATCATGGATTTCAATTATGAAATTGATTTTAGTTTGGAGAAAATCAACTAGAATTGATTTGGAGTTTGACTTGAAAGAAGGAAAGTGAGAAATGGCTTAAGCTAAGAGTAGGAAATTTTCCTAACACCCCTAAGACATGACCTATTCCTATGAATAACTCTTCTAAATCTTCTAGGGCTAGGTTGAGTGTCCACCTAATCACTAGAGGGGTTGAGAGCTCATTCTAAAAATAAGGTCAATAATCATTTGACTAAACAATCCAACAATTTGAACACAATATGAATGCATATCTTTTTAATAGAAAAAGGCAGGTTTCATTCATTAGCTAAATACACATTCAAATGTATGAAAGTTTTAAGCAAGTGCGTCACCATTGTTCTGCACTAGGGGAGTGAGGTAGGAACCTCCTTGGGGCTACTAAAAGTCGTGCATCCCCGAAATATCCAGACTAATATACCCGCTATTCTTAAATACATATGGATGTATAAATAACTATAAGGATAGAAAAACCATGCAAAAAATAAAGTTTGATTTATTTAATTTATTTGTACAAATGAATTAAAACTTTATCTAAATTCTAATGTCAAAGTGCATAAGAATGAAATCAAATAAGTACGACACCATTGTTCTACACCAGGGGAGTGAGGTAGGAACTTTCTTGGGGATACTTAAAGCCATGTGTCCCCGGAATGTCCAAACTAATATACACATTAATATTCATACTTATGCAAATCAACGTATGAATGTAAGAAAGAGACTCCATTTCATACACTAAGTTTATATTCACATGCACCTCCTATGTATATATAACTAATGTCACAATATATATTATTATTCATTAATAATCTTTTGAAAATACATTTGAGGTTTAATAGTGATAATAGCCACACATATTTCTAATTAAGTCAATACATGCAAATTTGGCATAAAGGAAATCATTTTATTTAATTAATTTTTTAAAAATGAATGAATGCATGACAAGTGACAAACAATATTTTAACATGATTAGAAAGAAATAAAGCAACACAAGCATGTAATTTCATTCAATCCAACTAATTTCTAAGGATAATCATATTAAATAAGTTTATTTAAATTAAACTAAATTTTCTTAAAGCCATTTTTGATCTTCATGTTTGATTTGATTTAGGAAATGTGAAAGAGTTTTACTAATCTTAATCTCATTCCTCATATGTGCGAGTTAATTTGATTTAATGAAAAACAATTAGGTTAATTTTATGAATTGATTAAGTTATCATGGATTAAGTTAATTAATTAACCCTTACCTATGTCACCTTAAGGTAATTAATTAAACAATTATTAACTAATATGATATGCAAATTAATTGAAAAAGTAAATAGCAATGTTCCTATGAAATGAAAGGGGTCTAATGCAATCAGCTCACAGTTATTAATTAATTAAGCTTAAGGAACTCACTCAATTACTTTTATAATTTTCTCATACATATGAGCTAACTATAATTACATTAGCTTTATCTTTAGGTTATTGAACACCCAAAGAGCTACCCAAGAATTAATTAGGAAAATATGTTTAATTAGGTCAATTAAGTTCATTAATTATCCAATTAAATCCTATTATCCTTAATCAACAATATGAAATGGAGAAAGAGAGAAGCCTATGTCTCAATCTCTAATTCTTTTCAATTAGTTAATTAAAGTTCAGATATAATTTGGGTTTTGATTGATTTGGTTAATGAGTCTTAATTAATTAATTTTAAAGAGGGAATGAAGAAGACTTTGGAAAAGATTGGAAGAGGGGCCCCAATACATTTCCCTAAGTTTCTCCACTATTAACAGAAGCTAATGAACTTAATTAATGGATCAATTCACTATTCATTTGATTAATTATCATTAATTAAGGTAGAAGAGTAATTAAGGCTTAATCAAATAATTTTTCTAATTAATTATCCAATAAATTCCAAGAAAAATAAGGGAGATAGAGATCATCCCCCTAAACATCTCTAGAAAGTTTGAAATTAATTAGATAATTAATTGAGAGTAATTATGCTAATTAAATTTTTAATTGAACCTTAATTAAACAGAAATTACTATTCAAAATTAATTAATAATAATTTTCTTGGATTCTCCTCTAAAATACCTTTAAAATGAGCCTTTATTTATATTTTTAGATTTTTCTAGGATTAGTTATGAATATTAGAAGTTTTAGCCTTAAAAATGAATTAATTAACCTAATTAAAGCCCTAATCCCATCGGCGCCAAGTGGGTGCTGATGTGGCGCGCTTTCCATGTGACGCGATGGGATAGGCTATTTAAGTTATCAAATCGAGACTGCTGACTCAGATTGTGGCGAACGCGCTTTCGCGTGGACCATCCGATCTAAGATCGGACGGTCACAATTAAATGCGAGGATTAATGGGATTAAATTGGCGGATCTAACATGATCAGATCAGATCGTCCATTCCGATAACATAGAACGGACGACCCATGATCTATCTTCTTCGCGAATGGTTCTTCGTTCGATCAAAGCTCATTAGAGCTTGAATTGGGATCAAATTGATCCCACACCATCAGGAGAAGAAGGCAAACACATCCAACGGTCAAGATTAACCCACATGAAACTTTTCTTCACAAAGGCCTATGAAAAATTCACCTAAACTATAATTTTGAGGAATTACCTTATCGGAGCTAATGTCCGGCGATGGGATCGACAAAGGTAGCATCGCCTAGTTGAGGTGAAGCTTTGTTGAGAAGCTTGGACCTCAATTTGAAGTGAGCCGCTAGACGACCAATCCACGCACGTAGGAACTTCGACTTCAATCGAACTCGAACCCTCGGTGGCTTGGAAGGTTGAGAAATGATTTGGTATTGCTCGACGATGTGTGGTGAGGTGTGTGCAAGGTTGATTGAGGTTTGGTGGAGGATTAAGCAAAGGGAATTCAGAATAGAGTGCCATGTTTCGGGTTCACACGCAGAGAGGAAATGCGAGCTCGGGAGGCTTTGGAATGCTCTAAGGAGGGCAATGGGATTTTGTTTCTCACTTGGGGACTCAATGTGTGTGAATGGTGCCAAATCCCATTTGAATTGAGCGGGTAGGGAAGGATGGATGGGATGGGCTTGCTCCTTTCGGCCGGCAAGCCACCATCAGGGTGCCAGAGAGATCACACTCACGTCCACAAGGCTCGATGTGAGTGGAGGAGGTAATGGGAGGATGCCCAAGGGCTGGTGTGCAATGGTTTCTTGGCTTGAATCCATGGGGTGCTCGGTTTGCATGGGAGGTGAGTCAACTCACCTCCCATTGGTCCATGGCCGACCTAGGGTGGGTTAGGTTAGCTAGGTGGGTTAGGTGGAGCCTCACTTGAGTGTTTTGAGGGCTGTTATGGTGATGGGGGAGTTGACCTTGCTTCTTTAAGGGAGAATCCAATGAAAAGAGGGCTTAACTAATGGTTAATCCCCTTAGGTGGGGTCCACTTTACTTTTGGGCAAATTTTGGGTTGAATTATAATCAATTTGGGCTAGGTTTGGACAGCCACCAAAGCCCCATGGGTTGATTTTGGGTGTTAGGCTTCACTTGGTCAAATAGGTTCAAGTTGGGTTGGGTTGACCAATTGATCAAATTGGGTCAAACCAAGGCTTGGGTTAGGTTCAAATGATCATTTGGAGTGTTTTGATTCAAGTGGTTTTGATTAATTTTTCTTAGGTTTGATTTTGGCTCATTTGAAATCAAATGGGCCAAATGGGTCAAGTTGACCAATTTGACCAAATTGACCAAATTGGGTTGGGTTAGGTGTTGGTTCATGTTCAATTGGTTAATTGAAAATGAATGTAGGCTTTGATTTGGTTTAAGTTGAATTAATTTAGATTTTGGCCAATTTGGGCTAGGTTAGGTCAAGTTGACCAATTGGTCAAATTGGGCTCAATTATGACTTTGGTCAAGTTCAATAAATAATTTGAAATGAACTTGAGTCATTTGTTGCAATCAATTTGGGTTATCATGATTTGACCCATTTTGGCTTTTTAGGCCAATTTGGGTCAACTTAGGTCAAATGGTCAATTGGACTTGGTTTGGCTCAATTAAGGATTTGGTCATGTTCAATCATTGATTATGAATTGGTTTGAATCAATGGTTTCAATAAATTTTGTATATGATGGGTTTTGGCTAATTTGGGTTTCATTTGGGCTAAAGGTTGACTTGGTGAAAGGATCAAGTTGGCTTGGTTTGACACAATTCAAAGTAGTTGATCACCCTATGATGATTGTTGATCATAACATGAGGTTTGGATGGGCTTGATTCAATCTAATTTGGGTTGGATTAGAACTTGGCTCAAAAGGGTCTCTTAGGTCACTTTGGGTCAAGTAGACCTAAATGGGTGAATTAGTTTGGTTTTAGCTTGGTTCAAGTTTAGTTGAACTCATACATGGATTAGGATGAAAAAATAAATCCAATTGCAATTGGTTTGGAGTCAAATGAATTTTAGTTCATATGATAATTTCAAGTCAACAGGGGTCAACATGGGCTTGACTTGGATCGACTTGGTTTTGATTTGATAATTATAGTTTATGTTTATATTTGGATGAGTGATTGAAGGAAAGATTGATCTTTGAAGAAATCCATGGATTTTGAATTGATTTGGGTATCATTTTTCCAAGTTCAAAAAATTGGCTAAAAAAGCTAAAATTTGAAATTTGATTTGATTTGGATTTTATATTTGCGAATATAAATGAAGGTATAAATGATTCATGAGAAAATCACTTGAGTTTGGAGTGATTTGGAAGCAAATTTGACCAAGCTTAAGGATGTAGGTCAAAAGAGCTTAAGTAGGGAATTGATTTGGTTTGATTTATTTTTGGTCATTGGATGGTGGGTTCATTTATATTTGTGGATATAAATGAAGTAATAACTTTATAAAGAAATCAATTGAGTTTGGGCTGAGATTTGATTAAACTTATGGAGGTAGATCCATATAGCTTAAGAAAGGTCTTGATTGGGTTTGATTTAGTTTGATTTGATTTGGCTCATTTGAATTTGGATTTCATATATATTTATGAATATAAATGAAGGAATAGTTGATTTATAAAGAAATAAACCAAGTTTGATTTGGTTTAAAGGAGGTTTTGGCTAAGCATATGAAAGTGATTCACATGGCTTAGGAAGGAATTTTGGAA
Source organism: Cymbidium sinense (assembly GCA_021442155.1). Taxonomy (NCBI): domain Eukaryota; kingdom Viridiplantae; phylum Streptophyta; class Magnoliopsida; order Asparagales; family Orchidaceae; genus Cymbidium; species Cymbidium sinense. The sequence goes on along the minus strand of CM038229.1, from coordinate 3,667,018 downwards.
TTTGAATTTGATTTTGGGTTCTAGTCATTTGATTTGTAATTGATTTATGATTTGAATTTAAATTTGAGGTTTGGTTTGAGGAAGGAAGCATGGATTGGGTTTAAGGCTATAGGGTAGGCAAGTTTTCCTAAATCCTTATGGCTAACTCTTCTAAGTCTCTAGGCTTAGGTTAAGTATTCACCTAATCACTAGAAGTGTCTTAAGACTAAAGAGCTCTTCGTGTCTACAAGAGTCCTAGGTCTATGATGAGGAAGTTGAGAGCTCACTCCAAAAGTGAGGTCAACATAAACAAATAGCTAACTTATAATATAGTGGGAACTAATTTAATGACATGGTTTTAGAAGCTTAAGAGGGTTAATAGGCTTTAGTTTTTTAGGGTGGATGTAAGTCCAATAGTTAAGCATCACTACCTTGAAAGTTAAAAGTATAAGCCTCATGATAGGTACTTTCTCAATGAATGAAAAGTACAATTCTACATGTATTAATTTAGGTAGGGCATTTTTTAAGTGTTGTTATGAGGGCAACAATGTAATTCTAAAGATATCATAGAACAATAAACCTTTAAAAATATATCAAAATTCAAGTATTTATCATAGAGTAATATTATAAGTCCCACCTTTGAGTATTTTCCTCAATTTATTCTTTAAATTAGTGTTGAACAAGACACATATTCTAAAATAAATCATATAAAAAGTCATTATTCACACTTAATATGATAATCATATTTCACCTTTTTCTTGGTGAATGTTCAAACAAAATAAGGGTTTTATATATTCATTGACAACTCCAATTTAATAGGGTTATAAGTTATTGCCAATATGAGCAGGCATCGTATAAAGAAACAATCATATATTTAAATTTTTTTATATGATGCTCTTATTAACTAGAATGTGATTGAATGAGCTCTTATTTGCATTTGACTCATTTAATGAATGTGATTAAAATTTTTGTATTAGCTTAACTCTTTTATCTAACAAATAAAATGAATATGAATAATTATACCACCAAACATGAGTTTTTTTTATTAATAGCAATAACTTTATAAGTGCCAAGTGGTGGCTCAAAAAACATTCTTGAGTTAACTTGATAATATCATAGATATTATTCTATATAATAACAATTCTTTATGTTATTTAAGAAAACTATAGTTATTTATGAAATTAGATATAAATTTATTATAAAAAAGAGAAATTTAAAAAATCAATAGGTAGGGATGTGTATTCAGTATGTTCAATCACTTCTATTGAATTTTTTTATTAAATCGAACTGAATAACTTAAAATAACTGAACCATCCAAATAAAGTATGAAATCGAACCAATCGAACAGAACTATAATTTGGTTTATTCATATCAGTTTTTGGTTAAACCAAATAACATATAAATTTTTTTTAATTTTTAAATAAACCAAGTAATTAAAACACAATATAATAAATTTTTTACATTAAAAATTTCTTAGACAATTAGAAATCTATCAATTTATAGAAATAATTAAATATTCATAATCAAAATTATATATTTATATTTGACTTATTTTTTGATATGGCTCTCAAAATATGACTAGTCAAAGCACAAATCTTGATGTCGAAAGCGATATGATTTTGAGTCAAAACCGATCGAGAGACTTAAAATATCATTGGAATCTTTGGGACATCAATTAAATCTCAAAACAAATCTCAAATATAGAGTGTTTATAGTCAAATCGAAGGCTCGACGAGTGGATCTAACGAGCCTAAGATCTCATAATTCCAACTTCATTTGGGCATCCAAATGCTCAAAATACATCAAATGATCAAGGAATCATCCCGAGCCGTCCGATCGAGGGGAGTGCAGGCTTTACATGAATTTACAAGATGCCCTCCTCCCATCTATAAATAGCCTTCATTCCTCACAAAAGCCAAGTGAAGAGGAGTCAAACAAGTGAAGAAGAGGAGCCACCGCCGACGCCACCACCACGCCAGCCGATCCTTGCCGCCGTCAATCTGCCCAAGCAAGGAAGAAGAGGAAGAGTCCAAGCAAGGAAGAAGAGGAAGAGTCCAAGCAAGGAAGAAGAGGAAGAGTCCAAGCAAGGAAGAAGAGGAAGAGCGAAAGCAAGAAGAGGAAGAGCCCAGCAAGGAAGAAGAGGAAAAGCCCAAGTGAGGAGGAAGAGAGAGCTCAAGCTTGAAGATCCTCCAAGCAAGATCGCACCCCAGATTGCACTCGCCGGCCATCAACCATCGCCACCGAACCGCCACTAATTGTACCCTCAGATTCCTCCGGTTACCCACCATCTGACCATTACAACCTGACGTTACATATTTTTCCTCCTCATATGCAATTAATCTTGTATCGTGAAGACTTTGTACTCAAAAGATACATAGGTGGAAGCTAGCCCCGTTTTTTCCCTCTTTCGAGATTTTCCACGTTAAAATTCTGTTGTCTCGCTTTTAATTACTGTGTGACTTCACAAGGCGAACTTTCACTCTACCAAGGGTGTTTTCTAGACGCAATCATGCCGTCTGGGAAGAAAACCCTTCAACCACAATTTGAACATCCACGTTATGACCAATAGGCACAACACTCGTCACAACGGAGCCTCCCGCTCCAACTCCGTCATTCTCAAAACCCATCCCTGAACCAAGGATGCCAAGTTTTGCCTCACTGACAAAGCATGACCTTGAGGGCAACGGAATCTCTTTGGAAGATCGTGTCCGAATGGAGGAGTCTCAAAATAAGATGATCCAGCAAGTGACTACAATGCCACTACGGCAAACATATCTCCCCAAGATCGCGTTCGGAAGAGGTCAAAACGCTAATCCTCCCGACATCGGAGTTCCTGCATGGAGACCAAACGCCGATCTTGACACGCTAGTTCCACTCATCCATCGGTACCAAGTACTAATCCACCGGATAGCTTCACACATGCTCATCTTGTTAATCCCGCCCATGACATTCGCGCGGTGGCGACGCTTAATACAAGATGAATTTCACCTTCAATCAAAATCATCTTCACCCACACCGCGGTATGGAGTCCTCACCTTTAGGAAGCCATTCTTCGACATCCAATTCGTAGTTTCAAGCTTCCAGCATTGATTCCTATGATGGGGCAACCACCCAATAACACATCGACCATTACTATCATGCATATCCAACGAAGCTCTCCACACCGCTTTGTCGTCTTTCCCGTTACCTCAAAGGGCAAGCTCGCTTGGTTCTACTCTCTTCCTAAGGGATCCATCCATACCTTTAACGTGTTCCAGTGGAACAGTTCATTTCAAATCGGAATCATTAAAGATTCGCCATCTCTCCCTAATGAGGGTGAATTACTTAAAGAATACTTCCAGATTCTCCTAAGCTCGCCAAATACCGGATAAACCTTGAATTATTAAGAGAAGTTTTCCTTGGAGGGCTCCCGCGGCCTTTTATTCATCACTAATGCAGACACCATCCGGCCATAGTTCTTCCAAATGTAAGCACAAATCTCCGATGAAGCTATTCATGCCCATCATCAAACAATTTGAACAATCTTTGGGAAACATAAGAGCATCCCATAAAATGTAACACACCCCAAAAAAAAAAAAAAAACACCTCGCAGTCATGATCTCCCTCCACAACCTCCATACCAATCGACTCAAACGAACATGCCTCCAACTGGGGGGCAACTCTTAATCTCAAAAGATAAGTAAGTCAACACCAATGAAAAGGCAAAGATCAGTCAACTCTACAAGCTCATACAAATATTCGACCTTCCATATGGGTTAACGCCATCGTAAACACTCACTAACAAGATAGTCAAAACGCCCTTGGACTTCCAACCACCTCTTCCATACGAGTTAACGCCATCGGTAAAACTCGACTAACAACCTGGGATAGGTCAAAATGTCCTTGGTGGACTTCCTGCGATCTCTTCCATATGGGTTAATGTCATCGAGCAAAAACTCTGACAAACAACCCAAGAAAGGTCAAAAGGTCCTTGGTGGCTTCCAGCCTTTCCAGTTAACGCCATCGAAAACACCCCGACATACAACCTGGATAGGTCAAAACTTTGTACCTACTCCAGTGTTAACGTCATCGGTAACACTCGACAAAACAACCTTGATAATCAAATATCCTCCGATTCAAATCAATCTTTTCCACCGCACATTAACATCTAAAAATCTCATCATCCGGCTACTACCACTACCGTAAATGTTTGCATCACTACCATCATCGCCGCTGCCATCCGAATTACTGACGCTGCCGATCGTATCGCCGGCTAACCACTGCTGACCACCTCCGGGCCACTAACCACTGTAGATCCGGTCCGCCATCGATTATCGCCGGCGGTTACCGCTGCCGACCATCGCTGACATACTTCATTATCTCCCAAACCTCCGCTCCACCATCGTTGCCGGTCATCTCCGCTGAGACGCTGGCTGCCAGTGATACTGCTGGTTGCATTGCCGACCAACCCTTTTGCCGCTAACTAATGGCCATCACATAATCGCTAATCACCGCTGGTATTGCGCTACCGCCATCGCTGACAAACCTGCGGCCGCCAACCTGTACACCGCCATACATTTCGCTGCGCCATCGCTTACCATCGCCGGTAATCGCTGGCTATCACCATTATCGCCATTATCCGCTCACCGTCGCTGGCGCCATCAAAACGCCCTTGGTGGACTCGCGATCTCTTCCATAGCATCGTCAAGCAAAGCTCGACAAATAACCTGTGAAAGGTCAAAACATCCTTGGTGGACTTCTGCGATCTCTTCCATACGTTAATGTCGTCAGCAAAGCTCGATAAATAACCCAGATAGGTCAAACGTCCTTGGTGGACTTCCGCGACCTCTTCCATAGGGTTAACGCCATCGGTAAAACTCCTAACAACCCGAGACGTCAAAACGTTTGGACTTCCCATGACCTCTTCCATACCGTTAATGTCATCAAGCAAAACTTCGACAAACAACCTGTGAAAGGTCAAAAGGTCCGGACTTCACGCCTCTTCCATTTGTGTTAGCCGACGAATAATATTCACCAATAACTCAAAACTTACTACCCACTATTCGAACGCACGACAAACAACTCCTGGATCAAAAATCTCGGATTCAATTGACCTCTTCCATACGTTATCGGTAACACCTAACAAACAACCTCGGTTCAAAGATCCTCGGCCAACCACGTCATTTGTGCCGCCGATCGCTGTAAACCGCTGCCGCTTATCGCCGCCATCGATCATCTTCGCCGGTCACCACCCACGGCCATCGACCGCCGGCCGGCTATTCCGCCAACCATCGATATCGCCGCCGCCACGTATACTGCCGCCGGCCACCGCGGCTGACTACGCCGCGAACTGCTGCCGAATTATCGCGCCGCCGCGGCTACTCGAGCCGATCACCGCCGCGACCATCGTTCATCTCGCCGCCGCATCCGACGGCGGTAAACCGAACCACGACATACCGTGGCCTTGATCGAACAACCGACGGTCCGACGAGGTAAACTGGAACCACGACGATACCGGCCTTGATCGCCTCAAAACGGTCCGACGGGAACCGGAACCACGACGTAGTTTTGATCGCTTCCTAACCCGGACGATCCGACGGTAAACCGGAACCACGACGTATACCATGCCTTGATCGCTTCCTAACCCGGTCCAACGCGGTGAAACCAAAAACCACGACGATACCGTGCCTTGATCGCTTCCTAACCCGGACGGTCCGACGCGGCGGTGAACCGGAACCACGACGTACCGGGCCTTGATCGCCTTCCTAACCGGACGGTCCGACGGTCGGAACCGAACACACGAGTACGTGGCCTTGATCGCCACCTAACCCGGACGGTCCGACGAGGTCGGAACCGGAACCACGACGATACCGGCCTTGACGATCCTAACCCGAACGATCCGACGGGGCGGTAAACCGTAACCACGACGATACCGGGCCTTGATCGCCCTAACCGGACGACGGACCGACGAGGGGAACCTAACCAATAACGATACCGGTGATCGCTTCCTAACCGACGGTCGACGGCTCAAAACCGGAACCACGACGTATACCGGGCCTTGATCGCTTCTAACCGGACGGCCTGACGAGGCAAACGAACCACGACGATACCGTGGGACCGCTTCTTGATTGCCTCCAAAGGATCCTCACTAAGAAGAAAGAGAGAGGGCCTCTCCCTCTCACCCTAATTGATTTAGCCCCACAAGGACAAAAGGGTAAAACCCCTCAAAAATGGCTCAAACTGGCCGTGATGCTGCCATATGGCTACAGCATACGCTCCCTCCACATTTGCCCGGAGGTGTCGATGACCCGGACCCCGACCAACTGTCAGCAAGGCATGACCGACCGACGACACAATCGACCCATGAACGACCACATCGCCACATACAATACAGCGGACGCACATACGCATTAACGGCGCCGACGGCGCCGCGGGCGCCGGTCTAAACACCAAAACTTAATTCGTTATTTTCGAGCATTTGACATGTATATTTTTGGATGATTAAGCTAATGTCATCCAAAAATAAGGGGGCAACTGATATGGCTCTCAAAATATGACTAGTCAAAGCACAAATCTTGATGTCGAAAGTTTATATGATTTTGAGTCAAAACCGATCAAATCAAGACTTAAAATAATTGGAATCTTTGGGACATCAATTAAATCCCAAAACAACTCTCAAATATAGAGTGTTTATAGTCAAATCGAAGGCCTCAACGCGGATCTAACGAGCCTAAGATCTCATAATTGACTTCATTTGGGCATCCAAATGCTCAAAATACATCAAATGATCAAGAAGGAATCCGTCCCGATGGGGAGTGGTATTTTACATGAATTTACAAGAGTGTCCCTCCTCCCATCTATAAATAGGCCTTCATTCCTCACACCAAGGGGGGGCCAAGCCAAGTGAAGAGGAGCTGAAACAAGTGAAGAAGAGAAGCCACCGCTCGACGGTCATCAACCACCACCGCCACCATCCTCACAAGCCAAAGAAAGAAGAGGAAGAGTCCAAGCAAGAAGAGGAAGAGCAGGAAGAAGAGGAAGAGTCCAAGCAAGGAAGAAAAGGAAGAGTCCGAGAGGAAGAAGAGGAAAAGCCCAAGAGGAAAGAGAGCTCAAGCTTGAAGATCCTCCAAGCAAGATCGCACCCCTGAAGATTGCTCTCACGGCCATCAACCATCGCCACCACTCGTCACCAATCAGTACCAGATTCCCGAAGTTACCACACCATCGTGACCATTACAACCCGATCGCTTTTACATCGTTTTTTCCTCTCATATGCAATCGTAATTCAGATCGTAAGACTTTGTACTCAAATGTATACATAGTGGTTTTTACTGCAGTGATTTTTTAAGTATTAAAGTGCAGGTGTCTGCTTTGTTCGATCTTTAATTACGCATATTGCTAAAAGCTTGCTTGAGAAGCTAAAATAACATTCTATCCTTGTTGGTTTCTATTACATAACATTTTTGATTTATTTCATTTATTAATTTTAACAGATCTCTTTTTTAAATTGAATGGAAAATCGAAAATCAATTAATTAATATTTATACAAAAGTATAGATTTGAACCAATTAGTACACAACTCTATTAATAAGGTATTATAATTTATTTTCTTTAACAAAGAGTTAATTACTTTCTTAAAGCTACCGTCTTTAATTGTGAAAAATTACGTCTGCCTTCATATATTCCGGCTAGGGTTTCGGCGCAGGTAGCGGGAGAGGGAGGCGGGAGAAGGGAGCATGCCAGCGTGCGACGCTATACCTAACGAAACGGCGTCGAACAAGACATCGTCACCTGCGCAGGGGTCGTAGTTAGGTTATTCCCATTCTATCTATCTCTTCTTCTCTTCTCCTCTTCTATATTTAAGAGGCAATCGAGAGCATGCGACACTATAACTAAAGAAAGGGCATCGAACAAGACATCGTCGCCTGTGCAGGCGTCGTCATCGAAGAAGTCTTTGGGATTAAGGTAAATCCTAAACTGTAATATTTTTCCTGCATTTAATCTACAACAATCAAACCGCTCTGACTACTTAGAAGAACAATGCATTTACTTTGCATTTTCAAAATACATTCATCCTGAATACATTACAACCTTCGAGATTTTTTGCTTGCTTCAATATACTTTGTGATATTTTTCATTTTACTTTGCCTTTTCTTTGTTCAGTTTTAGCATGTTGGTTTTTACTATGAAGTTAATCTGAAATTAATTAAATTTAATCAAGTGGATTATAAGCTGCTACATCTTCAATCATCAATTAGCTTCTTTAACCTTGGTTCTGTCATGGCTTATAAGGGGTCCAACTAGGCATTCTTTGTCTCTCACAGTGCCTATTAGCATTGATCGTAGCTATTCATTGTTGAGGCTTCAATGCCACAGACCAGCAAAGAACTCTTGGATCATGTTGAGAGGCCTTCTCTACTTGGTACATTTATATCAATTGTTGTCAACTTTTACTTAGGAAATTCAAGTTAGGAGTACAAATCATATGCATTTTTTAAATCAATGCAAAATTGTTTCAGATGGCCTTCTGCTTGGCTGCAAGGACCCTGCAACTCGAGCAGAAAGTAGGCACCAAGCCCAAGAGAACCTAAAAGAAAGGCCATCATTTAATCCACCTCCAGGAGCCAAGGTGATTGTTCTTTATTGTATGCTTTCTTCCTCTTTTCCATTGGATGCATTTTTTCTTGGCCAGATTGAATAAAATGCTATTCTGCTTTATGGTATGTACACTATTGGAGCACATTGGCTTATTTGTTGATTATAAATGCAAAAGTCAGTGGATAACGTATGATTTTTTAATATATTTTTTCCTTTTGATTGCTTTTTTAGTTTGTCATTTGTGCAAAGGAATATCATGACAGAGTTATGGTGATGTGAACTCTCCTGTCTACAGTTGAGAGTGCTTCTACTTGTATTTGAAAATAATCTATCATTATGCATTCTTCTAAACATTTTTTAGATTATAAAAATGTTATATCACCCATTATCAGTTTAATGTATCATCATTAGTCTTATCCTAATTGTTTGGTATCAATTTTATGAATTATATTTCATCTATTCTTCTTAAGTTAGATGTCTAGGCTAAGGACTTTTTAGATTCTTATGATGTCTAATGCAATTAGATGACACAATGCATGCTAGCACAAATTGGATTGAAAATTTATTGTATATAAGACCATTGATTAAACAATTATTTGCTAATTTTTGTTTCAATCAAGAAATATAAATATCAAATGCATAAATTATAGTTCAATGATCAAATATATTCAATGAAAAATTAGAATTGAAAAAAATTCATCAGTTGATTAAGATTCACGTTACAAAAACAGAACCCTGTATGATTTATTTGACAAAAATCGATAAAGTTTGTAAAAATCAATAATGGATTAGTTAGAAGACAAGGGAATAATGAAAGAATTCACCAAGTAAATAAAATTCATACCCGAAGTTTGTACGAAGAGATGACTTCCCTTGAAAAATTGATAGTTGTTCACGTGTTGTTGCATCTCACCCGAAGGAATAAACATCGAATGATTACTCCAAGGTTCAAGGGAATAAAACTCTCACGTGTTGAACATTATACAAAATTCAATTAACCAAAAGGTTCCTATTATATGATTAAGATTTTGTTTTGTGTAACCATGTAATTTCTTAAGCTTAGTTGTCTCATAATTGTTTCAATTGAAATCTCCAAATACCTGTAGGTCTTGTCATGATAAATTTTAATAAGCTGAACAAACAAGTACCTGACACAATAACCACATGCAGCTTGTTCTCGAGTGAACATGATACATGCAAAAACAAAGAGGAGCGCTTACAACAACTTCAATAATCAATGGCTACATGTACTACAAAGCTACAATAGTTACACATGAAAACAACTCCAAAAGAGCATGAATAGGAGACTACTTCATTGAGGAACCACTTTTAGTTCATATTTAAATTGGTAAGCATGCAAAGTAGCATATCTAAATTGAACAAGATGAGAGGTTATCCATACTATGAACACTATAAATAAAGAGATTAATCCTCATTCTTATGGACATATCTTCACATGTATGTTTAGAAATAATTGAATTTGAAAAATAATAAAATAAACTATATAATAAAACAAATGAAGTTAATAGTCTTCAAATTAGCAAATTGCTAGTCCACATTAATTCACTCATTGCAACATATATTGTTTAAAATTACACAGAGGTGGGTTTGAGGCACACAATTTTGGAAAAATTGATATAAGGCATGCACCTCATGTTGGTTCTAATGAGGCATACATATCAATGTGTCTCTATATAATATGAGGTCCAAACCTTAAAAGTAGGGTTTTGGCAATTTAAAAATTAATTTATAAATTCAATAAATATTTTACTAGTTTTGTGTACATATATATACAACAACAACAACAAGCCTTAATCCCACTAGGTGGTGAATTACATGAATCCTTCATCTCCATTGTGCCCTATTATGTGTCAAATTCTCATTTAAATCAAGTATACTAAGATCATTTTTTATACATCTTAACTAAATCTTTTTAGGTCTACCTCTACCTTTCTTAACATAAAGCGAAATCTAATGCATCTACTCTCAATGATCATTTTGCCCGGCTTTATGGTAAATCATCACTAAAGAAATCAAGAATCTCTCAGCTTTCAACTGCAAGCACCCTCAAGCACTCTCACCGGACACTCCCACCGAATGCGCTGCTACTCACAAAAGGATGATAGCTGAGATCAAAGATAAAGAGGAAGATTGGGAGGATGTTGACACAATTGAGAATGAGGATTGAAAGAAAGCCATTCATGATAATTTTTATTTTACCAATGACCAATTAAGTGATGAGAGTGGGGAGACTTTTGAATTCATAAATAACATTCTTAGTGACTTAGATTACTTGTTCATGTTGAACTGGGAGTGGGAGAGACTTATTATTATAATCTTATTTTAACCTGTTATGTTCTTATTTTGATATGTTATTTTGATTTTACTATGATACTTCTTTCTTTATATTTTTTTTCTTAATTTAATAATTTGATTATAAGGCTTACACCCCTAGGGATGTACAACGCCTATTGGCATTATTTTAATGCATGCATGGGGAAGCACATGTATGGCATAATCTTCATTATTTAGCAAAATACCAACTTATGGTGCATCTTTTGGCATTTGTTGTTCATTCACGAACTTTAAGTATTATTTTTTATTATTTATCTACATTTGACACTTTCTCTTTGTGGTTGGGTCCATCATTCTACGTTTTTTTTTTGTTGCTTCCAGATTGGTTATTAGTGATTTCTTTATTGCCACATTTTGATTTACATTGTTTTTCTAATGCTATTATATTAAATTCATCTTTATGACTTCAAGATATTCAACTCTTCTTCATACATTTGAAATGCTTTTTTATTTCAATCATTAGGTAACATGAAGGTTTATCGTAATTTTCATGCCCATTCTTTTATGCATTAGATCCATGGTATTTAGATAAATCACACATTGGTATGTTTTTATTCTACACCACTTTTGATTGATAGTTATGAATTGTTTATACACTAAAATTAATTACATATAAATCTTTTTTCTTACAGTCTTAAATCATCTATATTCTAAAATTTAATTTCTGTTTTAATTACAGATGTGTTGTTTCACTCATCAAATCATTTTAGATACACCAATCTTTCTCATATTGATCATTCACTTTACCTCACTGTAAATTTTTTAAGACATTGAGCAAATTTAATCACAATTGTGTAAAATTAGAGGCAGTTAGTGCACTCTTAATAACAAAGGGGCCACAAAGCCTTGTACTTTTTTGCGATTTGACGGTTTCATGATTTATGTGGCCTTACTATTGTGATTGCAAACTATTTAATCATTATTAAACTACTTCTAATTCTATTTAGTACTCCATTTTACATAATCTATAATAATTTCAATACATTTTGATAGACACATTTTCTCCTTAATACTCACCACCTTATCAGTTGTTATGAGACTTGGTCAAAATGCCAAAATCCAGGAGCACATTTTCTCACTTATGTAATGCACTTCACTTTTATATAAGATGAATGGATCATTTTACTAAAGATTCACTTTTTTTTCCATTGGACATGATTATTTTCTGTTTCGATAATAAATTTCTATACAAAATGTTTGAAATAAATAACTTAACAGGCATTAAGGCCTGTGTGTGCTCGATGATTCGCACCATGTATAGCTTTTATTATATCATATTTTCTGGAGATCTATCAGCCCCCTCCATGTATATAATGACTATTTTAATCAGCAATTATCTGGAAGAAAGATTATAAGTTCCATTATGAACTTTAATTGTGATTTTATACTCCCAGTTCTAGGAAAAGTGAAGGAATTTCTTCAAGACATGGCTAAAGCTAATCAAGAACTGGAGCTCAAGGCACAGGCATGAGTCTTAGAACTCAGTTTGTTGACACTTTTACTGTTATTTCTTCTCAAATACTTCCTCATTGTTGTTTCAGGAGAACCCTTCCTCAAACTATGATATTGAGGCTCTGAATGATGATGAAAAGGAATACATTGAGATGGTATTGACATTCATTCATTCCTCTATCAATTCACCTCGAAAACATCATAAAACATGGGAAATTTAAATGACACTTATGGGTTTACATATTTAACATCTAGAGTTTGATATTTATAAATATAGCCCCGTATAGCACTCTTCCTATGTTAGAAAAGTTGTATTTCACTTTAAAAAGATTAATGGTAGTGTTATATGTGATGTAATATATAAAAATTTAAATGCTATTTATGTAAATATAAAAGGGTATGTGTTATGTATGTATGAAAAAGGTTAGGTAAACATTAATTAATTGTGGTTGGTCAGTCTATATATCCAAGTGTACGAGCAGACTGGAATAGCCTCCACAATGGGTTGCCATCAAAGAAAAAGCTCAAAGAATAGAATAAAGTGTGGAAACCAGCCACATAGGGCAGACTCGCTCAGACTAGTGAGTGGCCAAGGAAGACTACATAATACAAATGGCCGAAGTTCAAATGACCTTCTCATGTCACACTAATTCACCACATCAGAAAAGGTAACAGGTCGCTTGCCCCAAATGACTATGGGCTTATTCTTGAAGAGCGCTTGCCTCATATTAGGGCAATTACTCACTTGTACATGACTTGCCTTATGTGTACTTGCTATATATAATTGAAATATTTAAGAATTGAGTGCTATGTATGTATGTAAATACCCCTAAAAACAGTTATTCCAATTCATTAATTGTTTTCTGTTTGCAGGATTTGCTTTTGGGTGTTGCTGATCTTCATAGCAATGAAGCTGTCACTGCTGCGAAGGCATCAATGTCTGGCTTTTGGCCAATAGTTGCGTCGGCGGGTAGCTCTTCTTCCGATGACGACGACGACGATGATGATGGAGATGAAAACGATTATACGACTTTGAAACATACGAGTAAGTCTACGAAACAATATACTGATGTTAACGAATTATCGGCGAAAGCTAAGCGAAACAAAAGACCTAAGGTTGTTATGCTCGACTAAAAGTGATTTGTTTTTAGTTAATGGTTGGCTCCATTGAGGCTGTTGTTGGTAGAACAACCTTATATGTTAACATTGAATTATATGAGAAGGTATTCAATGCCATGAAATATGTTTAGAACTTCCATTAAAGGTGTGATATCTAAATCTTTCTTGTTTGCTCTTTAGAAGTAGCTTTTCATGGCTATCTTAGAACATTTTCCATAATGTTTTTTGCTTTTAAAATTAGGTTTAGTGAGGTTTTTATTTGTGTATTTTTATTTATGGTTTAATATTTAAATCTAATGTCACACTCTTAGTTTGCTCTTCCAAAGTTAGCATTTCATAGCTTTTTTTAGAATATGGCCACTTATATTTTATTTCAAGATCATAAAGTTTGTGTTGAGGATTAATATTATGTTGGGACATTTATATGTACATCACATAATACTTATATATTTATATATCTAATTTCTAAAATTTAATATTTATATATATAATATTCAAAATTTTAATATTATATCAAAAATATTATTATTCATATTATTTTTTTGAAAGAATTTTTTTTTTCATTCATCTAAATTTTTCTATTATGTTTTAATGTGCCATAGTTTCAAGAAAACTATTATTCGAATTTTTTTTAAAAAAAAGCAAATATTTAAAATAATTATAATACTCAATATATCTCATATTGCTGAGATTCCATGATGCTGTAACAGATGTAGTAATGGATTTTATGATCACATGCGAAGCATCTATGTTCTATTTTTATTTTTTTTAGTTTAAAATAAAATATATTCATTGGTGATGTTTATTTTTAAAAATATTCATAAATTGTTTTAATTATTTTTAAAATTAATATGATTTAGTTTTTAAAATAAAAATAATATATTTTCAAAATATATTAAATTAGTATAATTTTAAAAATAATTTCCTCTCTTGTCGCTAGTAGTCATAGTGGAAGGGTTTGTTCTTACTGTAAAGTTAAATATGTAAGATCTTTGTGGCTCTCGACTCTAAATCATCAGAAATTTTGATTATAATGTGAAAATTGATTTCGATCTTGATATATTTGAAAATTTTTGGTCAGTTTAGTTGAAGAAATTAACCCGTTTGATTTTTTGGGTCAGGTTCGTGTTGACTCTCTAAACCGAATTTGACTCGATTTTGACCCGCCAACTCGAATTTGATTCGAAATTGACCCGTCAACTCGAAATTAACCTGATTTTTATTCACGAACTCGAATTTATCTCGATTTTAATTTTAAAATATATATATATATATATATAGATAATTTGGGTCGTGTCAGGTCAATCGGGTTGAAGTTGGGTCAGATTTGGGTTGAAGTTTTTGACTCGTTTAATAAGCGTCAGTTAGTCAACCCTATTCGGGTCAATTTTGATTTAGAATCATCCGTCGGCCGACCAATCTTATTTATCTGCTTTCCCGGGAAGATTCAACCTACTGAGGTCATGTGTTGTGGCTTACATCAAACACCACACCTCCTTAGTGTTGGGAAACTTCTTTTCTTTTGCTCCTCTTCCTTCTAGTGGCAAGATTCCATGTGCCATACATAGCCTTCCTCCATAGGTGGCATCCAAGTGCCCTGGCTAATGGCAGCCTTCTTGGAACTTTATGGATGCTCCTTAGAGGATGAGCCATCATCCTCCTGAGTATCTATAGTGTTAGCTTTAGTTTTAATGTGAGTTGTTGGCTTTATGGACTCAATGAAGCTGGTGATCATATTCTTAAGAATAGAGGAAGGTGAGCTAGTATGGTTAGTACAATGCTTCTCTTTGTGGCAAATCCTCCCACAATTGAAGTGCAATAAGGAGATGGCCTCATGTTCGAAAAGTTGTCAATTGAGGAAAAGTGATAGGTGACATAGAGAGCTCTTACATAAAGGGGTGATTGTTAAGGCACTTTAAAGGGTGTTTAGTCTAAAATTAGTTAATTGAAAATTATGTTGGTAAATACTAATTATCAATTGAAAATTATGTTGTGGATTATGTACTTTTTTTGGATTAACATTACTAAATTAATTTGAATATAACCCGTTTAACCTAATAATAATGTGTTTTTAACTTCTTAAACTTGAACTTGAGTGGTAGTAAATTTAACATCAAGCTAATTTTGGGTTATTTAGGTTACCCCTAATCTCAACTCAAATAATAATTCAGTCTACAATTTAGATGTGAATTCGAACGAACTTGAATTTTTTTGAGTCGAGTTTATATCGAGTCATTTATTAAATAACACATTTCAGGTGTGGTTGAGCAAGATGCAAGAGTAGATGACTCCTATAGCATCATCATATGGTTAAGCGAGCTCTTGGTGCATAGTTCTCATTGAAATTGAAAAGTTTTCTTTTGAGGAAACCTGATATTTGATATAGAGAACTCTCACATAAGAGTCGATTGTTAAGGCACTTTAAAGAGAGTTTAGTCTCGCATTAGTTAATTAAAAATTATGTTGGTAAGTACTAATTACCAATTGATTAGTCCTCATTAATATGCACAAGCTTTTGGGTTAAAAATGAGTTTAACAATTAGTTCATCTAACCCAACTATGATCCCCTATTTAGGGTTGAGAAATTAGCTCGAAGATCGTGGCTCGCTCGAAAGTCGACTTGAATCTGGGCTCGAATCAAGATCGACTCGAAGCAAACGAGCCGATTTTCGAGCCAGAAATGTGGCTTGAATTTATTTCGAGCCGACTTCGAGCCGAACCCGTGGCTCGCTCACGGGCTCGTGAGCGGATCGGCGAGCAGGCGGGCCATGAGCCCGAAGGCAGAAGTCGTCGATTAATTGACGGGCGAGATTAATTCCCTAAAATCCCTATTCTATACCGTATCATTACTCAGAGGCCCACCGCGACTCTTCTCACTTCTCACTCCGGTTCTCTTCTCCGGTTCTCCCGTTCCTTCCGTTTAGCTTACATTGCGGCGTCGCGTCGCTCAAGATATCGTCGGCCGTCGATCGGTGAGTGTTTGGTTTGTTTCGATTTTGATCGGTGGTGTCACGTATCCTTGTGTGCTTGGTTTTGCTCCGAAATACTTTCGATTACGTTTCATTTCGATTACGTAATATTTCATGGAATCATGATGTTGGTTATTTCAATTGTTTCATTATTCCATTATTTGAGGTTACTTTATTGGATTTGGGGATGTTTTGGTTCTTTAATCATTCATGCGTATCTATGTTTTTTTTTGTTGGGGTACTTGCAATTTATGGGGTTTCAATTGTCTCTGTTATTTCACTATTTTAGATTAGCATGTTGGGGTTGTTTTGGTTTTGGCCCGTCTGGGTTAGCCGTCTGGGTTTGTAACGATTGTTGCCTGTTGAATGTTGTGGCAGTTACAAACTTGCAGTTGTGGATGATGTTATTTTTTGATCTCATTACATTGTAACTTCTATAATGTTACTTGTTTGCCAATGCCCTCATTACTACTCGCTTTTGCCTAATTGCCTCTACCTTGGTTCGACTTCGAAACTTTATAATTCTGATTAGAAATACTTCCCCATTGGCCATTGTTTCATTTCCTAATTGTATTTGTTTCACTACTGCGGGCCGCGTCTCTGCCTCTGTTGAATGTCTTACCTCTGTAGGCTAAGTACTTGGCTTTCTTGATTCTTTGTTGCCTCATACTGGAGGTTATTTGGTGCTATAAAGGTTGTTTACTTGTTTGTCTTTGTTGTGCATTCATGGGACATGTTATGATGTTCACATATCGATTCTTTGATTCTTTATTGTCTCATGCCTGTTGGAGGTTATTTGGTGCTATAAAGGTTGTTTACTTGTTTCTGGTGTTGTTGTGCATTCATGGGATATGTTATTTGGTTGATTTTGATCTTTCTTCTAATCTAGTCTTTAATTAATTGGTACAGCATGATTTGTTGTTCAAATTAATAGTTCGATCTGGTATTTATGTTTTTTTGAGTGATTCTATCGCTTTTGTTTCATTTCTTATGACACAATGGCAAGTCCTTCTCAAAGTAAATCTATTAGTTGTTCAAGTGAATCAAGCCTACTATTGATGATAATGCAACAACTCAAAATGAGAGTGTGGGTGAAATAACTTGACCTTTAAGATCAAGGGTAAAACAACGAAGTTTGGCAACACTTCTGAAATTACGTAACGAGAAAAGGGAAAATGGTGTAGAAGTTTAAATGTAATTATTGTGTCAAATCATATGTGAAACAAAAAGCGGAATCACATCTCAGTTAAGTAGACACTTCAAATCAAATCACTATAGCAAGGTTGATAACAAGGGAAAGAAAAAAAAAACTATTTGATCCGATGCAGAGAATTTAGAAAGCGGTTCAATATCTAGTTTATGTGTTTTCACTATGATCATTCTAGAATAAAGAATATTGTGGCTAAGATGATTATTGTTCATGAATATCCATTTATAATAGTTGAACATTTATGGTTCAATATTCTGATGAAATTGATGAATCCAAATTATCATAAAATTTCAAGATTTGGCATCAAAGAGTGTATGAAAGTTTATGAAGGCGAAAAGATAAGTTGAAAAAAAAGTTTGAAAGTTTTTGAGAGAGTTTGATTCTTAGTGATTCTTTGGACATCAAATCAAACCATTGGTTATATGTGTCTTCTATTACATTAGTTGATTGGAAATTATAATCTAGGATAATTAGTTTCACTGATTTGGATCCTCCTCATAGTGGGGATGTGCTTTTTGAGGCAATTTTTGAAAGTTTGTTGCAATGAGGTCTACAAAATAAAGTTAGTACCATAACTTTGGACAATGCATCATCTAATGATGTAGCGAAGCTTTATTCATTAGAAGATCTGGTTTTCTATTGATGGGTGATTTCTTTCATGTTCGATGTCGCTCATATTTTAAACTTAATATGGTGATGGGTGAAAGAAATCAGTTCAATAATTGAAAGGGTAAGAGAGTCTATTTTATTTATAAAAGATCTCGTGTACATAAATTTGGAGAGATAGCAAGGCAGTTGGCTTATCCACATCAAAGGCACTTTGCATTGATGTGCTCATTGGAACTCCACATACAAGATGTTAGAGTCTGCTTTTTATTATAAGAATGTGTTTCCTGAATATTCTTTACGTGATCTGAATTATATATGGTTGCCCTCTCAAGAAGATTGGGTTAATTTTAAAAAAGTAAAAGGGCTGCTTCAGATTTTTCATCGCATTACTGAAATTTTTTCAGGTTCATCCTATCCTACAGTGAATAGATTGCTTTCCAATCTAGTTTTGATCAAGAGAATATTGGATCGAGAATGCTTATCTAGTATTGTTTTTATTTCAAACATGGCAAGTAGCATGAAGACTAAATTTGATAAGTATTGGACAGAGTGTTCATTGTTATTTTCGATTGCTTGCATTTTAGATCCTAGAATGAAACTTTTTTTATATCAATTACTACTACCCACAAATTTATGATGTTCACATTGTGAATGAGAAGAAAGGCACGTAAAACAAAACTTTTGAGCTATACTCTTATTACTCTGTTGATATGCAGCCTACGGGCAAAGAAACTACTAAAGCATCCACCTCTCAATCTGAAAGAAACACAATTGAAGGTGGTAATGCTTCACATGATGATGATTTGGCGGGTTTGTATGACTTCATAGATTTTACTGGCCTCTTAGTACCACAGAAGTCTGATCTGGAGATATACCTTGATGAAGCATGTGTAAAATGACCATATTCAGAATTTGACATTTTGGAATGGTGGAAAATATCTATGAAATATAAGACTCTCTCAAAGATGGCCAAAGATATTTTTATCATCCGGTAACCAATTTATCGACTTTTAGTCTTTGGGTGGTGTCTTAGCGATTATAGAAGTTCAATTTCACCAAGAACATTAGATGCTTTAGTGTGTAATGGAAGCTGATTATGCATATAAATCATCAAAAGATCCATTGGTAATATTATCTTACTTTTTTATTTTATAGTACAATTCTCTCTTATTCATATATGAGTTTCATTTTTATCTATTGCAATTTCAGTTTGATGTTCTTGTGGAAGAGAACTTGGTTATAAATGTAGCTGAAAGCTTATCTACGGAATCAGAAATATGAAAATCAGGTGATATCATTTCAGTTATGCTCTCTTTATTTTTGGAGACTTTTCTACCAGCAGACTATTTGATCATTTTTATGTGACTATCTCAGTTTGTATATATATTTTGGAGACTATTTTCTTTCAGAATGTAGGCTATGTAGCATCACATTATATTTTTTCTTTGCTTTTGTGCTTTAATATTTTATGTTAGTGGCGGATGTGATATGATATGATGATAAAATTGAGCGAGATTGATTAATGGAGGCTTTCGTGATTAATTTTTATATTAATAGTGGAATGATTTGGTCGATGATCTAACTTTGAGGCCATTTCATCATTTGGGATGACATATTAGTATATTACTTGATAGTTGATATTATCTGTAAGTTTTTATCTAGATTTGAAATTTTGGTTTGATATTACAAACATATTGCTTCATCTTACATTCTTACTATATTTTATCTACTTGATGCATGCAATATTAGAATATAAAAATTTTGGTTTGGAATTTTATTTTGACTTTACAAACCTATTTGCTTCATCTTGTCATCTTACATAGTTACATACTTACATTCTTACTATATTTTTATGTGCATTCTACATTCTTACATGATTGGAGCTTTATTTTGGCATTTTGCTTGCTTAGTTAGTCACCCTAAAAATAAAGAACTCAACTTAGTTTTTTGAGGGCACAAGTCATAGAGGTTACCATTTAAAAGATTTCTTGATGAGAGAATATTGTAGCAAATGCTTTAGCCAAGTTTCATTCAAGATTATGTGGAGCCAACCATGCAGGTATCCTATCTTTCGATCATATGTGGTTGTCTTATTTAGACTTATATCAACTCAAGAGTTGTCAGGCAAATTTATCTTTTTCATGGTTTTATCTTGTTGTGGCCTTTTTTGAATTGGATTTCTACATACTATGGTTGGTTCATTGGTTGTTGCTATTTTTTGGTGGCCTTTTTGGATTAAATTTTTTTGGTGGTTGTTATTCTCTTTTCTGGTTTGGCTTGGAGATTTACATTCTTACATGGTTGTTTGTTGTCTTTGCATTTTCCCTTTTGTAGTGATAGTCACTCAGCGTCTTTGGGAATTTGAAAGTTTTGTTTGTCTCAGCTCTAACCTTGTTCCTTTTGGGCCTTTGGGCCGTTGGTTATTGGAGATCTCCTGCGTCTCCAGTCGATTGGTATGGCTTTGTCTGTATTATTGTTTGTAATCTGTGTTGGATATTTTATTTGTTGGTTATTTTGTTTGTGTTGGTTCACTTGGTTGTATTTTAGATGGGTGGATGTGTTGTTTGGGTGGTATGTTGGTAGTTATGAATTTTGGGGTTGAACTTGATCTGGCGATGCTCTTAACTTTGGCTTCTTACGCTCATCTATGGCTCATGGTATTGTGGGTGATTTTATTTGTTATTTTGTTGCCTTGTTGGTGGTGGTGGAGCCGTGGAGGATATGAGATCTAGTGGTCTTTTGTGAGGTTTTGTAGCTACTATCTTGCTTTGGGTGCTTATTCCATGGCTTGGTATTTTGAGATTTATGTTAGCTATTGGTATTGACTCCATTTGGTTTAGTTAGCTCTACTTATTTTATAATATTTGTCTCTTGGTTGGTGCCTTGGTGGTGGATTTTCTTTCCTTTTGGCTGACTTAGTGGTGGTTTTAATTGTAATTTATGGATCCCCTTTTCATCTCTCTTTACTATGGCTTTTCTCTCCCTAATGCTACTTATCTTCTACTATTTTCATTTTGGATTCTAGACTTCTACTTGCTCATTTCGACTGACTGTGGCCATAGACCCATAGTCAACCTCAACTGTAGTGGGCTTATCATGAGAATTTTGCTTTTTTAATTTTCTGATGATGAGAAGAGAATATATTTGTAATTTGGGCAAATTCATTTGTTTTTGCTTTGTTATTGGTGGCTAACAAGCCTCTCATTGGATGGCCAGGAAACCTAGAGCCTTTATTCTGCTTTTCGACTCTACTATATTAATGCATGATATTTCTAATTTGTGATGTTTTGTCACTTTTGTAAGGGATTTATTTTTCTATCTTTAAGGCTCTAATGGATGGCTTTGGCAACCTAGAGGTTGGAGCATACAATTATTGAAGTAAAATATAAAAATTACAAATTTTTGCTAATTGCGAATGCTTGAAGATCAGAAGATGGATATTACTTTCTCTGACTCTGAGTCCCACAACAAACAAAAGACATTTTCATATTTTTGTTTTTTTTTCTAGATTTGTATTTTAAACTCAATGTTTAGATGTATTATAAATTTTTTTTATTTTATGAAATGCTTAATTGTTGGCAAATCTTGTAATGATATATAGAAAGGAAGTTGGTTAGAGGTTTAGTAAATTCATAGTGATTATCTCTTACTAATTAGTTCAATGAAAAGATTATATCTCTAAAATGATAAATTCAAATTAAGTTTCATTATTAAAAAATTGATAATAGTGATAGCATCAATCACAAGTATTTGTGCTAAAGTGGCTATGATCTTGATGAGAAATTCATGCAAAATTGTATCATTTTCTAGATTTGTATTTGTAATTTATTAAATTATAGTTTGCTATTAATTGCAATTTATATTATTACATATGCCAAAAATTTGCTATAAAAAATTCCCTGGATTTCATTTTCGAGCGCGTTGCATTTCGAGCGGTTTGATTGGATTTCAAGACGCGGTTAGATTCGAGCGCTCGTTTCACACTCGAGCGGATTGAGCTCGAACTCGGTCGATCCATTTCGACTCCTTCGAAATTTTCGAAACGACTCGAGCTCAGGATGCCAATTTTTAGCGATTTGAGCCTATGGCTCGGCTCAATCGGCTCGAACACACCCTCGGCTACCCCTATTTGCTTGCTAAAATTATCCATCAATTAATGACAGTCTACAACAAAGTAGAGCACCACACAAGCAACCTATTCTTAAATATATCAATGCTTGATAGAAGAGAGAGAGAGAGAGAGAGTTAAAAAAAATACATATTTACTCAATTATTTTTATATTATATACAGACTCAAGAAGAGATCAAATAATAAAAATATAATAAAGATGCATATTATCAAAAATGAAAAGTATAAAAATAATAAATAATGTGAATTTCTATTATAAATAGTTACTATGTGCAATTAAGTTAAAGATGGCATAGAAGATGTCTAATTTGAGCTTCAAAACATTAATGAACATAGGTTAAGTAATCAAAAGAATTATTGTCCATAAATTATGTCATAAGAGGAATGCAATCAATCTGATGTACAAATTCAATAACAATTAACAATTTTTGTGTTAGAAGACAAATAAGATCCTTAAATAGAGATATCATTAGAAAATCTTGATGGTGTTCTTAATGGATCACATTGATAAGATGTATTGAGAGAACATGATATCATGATGCAAATTAATGATTAACTCATTAGAGAGGAGATCTCAAGTCACATTTCTTTGGCAATTTAATGCTAAATTAATTGTGTTTTCAAGCAACAAATCATAATTCAATAATATAATAAAAAAATTATTAATAATGAAAGAACATGCTAAGATTTAAGATTTCTCAGTTTTTTGTCAACATTTTGGTAAGCCTTTCTCTCCTGCTCAACTCAACAACAACACAACAAGCCTTTATTTATGTGAGGTTACATGAATACTTCTTTTCCATTATGTCATATTAAGTGTCAAAATCTCATTTAATACTATAAATCAAGGTCATTTTTTATACATCTTAATCAAATCTTTTAAGTCTACCTTCACTGTCTTAACATAAAGGCATCTAGTATATTTACTCTCTTAGCGGGTCATCAATGACAAGCGCTTTATGTGGCCAAATCATCTAAGGCATGTCTCTCTAATCTTATCTGTCGCTGGAGCTACTCCAATCTTATCACGTATATATTTATTTCACATTCTATCACTAAGAGTAAAGCCACTCATCCATCTGAACATTCTTATCTTCGCAACACCTAACTTAATTTCATGCTTCTCTTTTATACATTATGTGTCATAAATTATTGTAGGTCTTACGACCAATCGCAAAAATAACATCTCTTATAATAATTTTCGAGTTCTTAAATATAATGGTATCCAACTCATTCTACAAAGCACAAACCTTCTTTTTGTTGCAGCTAGTTCTATCTTTATTTCTCCTAAAAGAAATTTAAAATTAAAAATAAGATGCTTGCTGTAGATTATTTACTAAAATCTCAACATGAAGTTTGGGAATTACAAGAAGAAATTGTAATAAAAATGATAAAGGATATTAACTAAATTTTTTTCAAAATAAAGTTTTTTATTCATGTTTGGCTGATTAAAAATGAAGTTTTTATTAAGTTAGCTCGGCTATATGAATCATTCTTCATCATTGTGTTCTATTAAATCTTAAATTCTCATTTAATTCTAATGAAATAAGATTATTTTTTATTCAACCTAACCAAATTTTCTTAGCTCTACCTCTGCCTTTCTTCACATAGATAAAATCTAATACATCTACTCTTTTAACTAGATCATCTAAGTTGGATGGCATTTTATATAACCAAATCATCTTGTCAACTCTCTGAATCTTGCTCTACCACTGGGCTACTCTAAGCTTTTGTATATATATTCATTCCGCATTTTATCTCCAAGTGTAGAGCTACTCATCTTTGCAACACTTAATTTAATTTTAAGCTTCTCTTTTATTGATTAATATTCTACTTTATAATTCATTAAATATCTTGCCATTATCTTATAAAATTTTTCCTTTAAATCTAAGCAATACTTCTCTATCACACAACAGACAAGATACATTCCTCCACTTCAACTATTCAAGTTGAATTCTACTAATAATAACCGCCAAATTGGCATAAAAATAATAAAATCACTTAAAATTTGTATTTTTAAAAACAACTTAATTTACTTTTATAAATTAAATATAAATAATTACAAATACTATCCAACATATTTTTTTATAGACAAATATGAAAATATATAAACAAAAAAAAGTGTTTGTAAATAGACCATTAAAAATAAGTCTTTAGCCTGACAAAGGTTAGAATCTCAGAGTAGAAAACTATCAAACTAAAGGAAATACATTCTCACGTAGTGCAAATTCTGTCTTATAAATAAAAAATCAACATTAAAATAAATAAAATAATAATAAATGAAAAAAAAAACCAAGAACAACTTATAAATAAAAATAATAATATTTTTTTATAAATTAACTATTTTGTCTTAAATTGTATCTAATGCTTCTTCACTATGTCAAAATCATCTAAATATAACATAATTTTTTTTTAGTATATGTTATCAATGAGCATAAAAAATTACTATTTTTTATTTTATTTTATAATCTTATCATAATAATCTTCATTGTTCAAAATATAAATTCAATTAGTTTAGCCAAAACAAGTAATTTTATAACCAATCTTATCAATTAACAAATAAGAGAAAATATAATTGATTTATGAATTGACCAACAAGTCTCTAGAAATGAAAAAAAAAAACATATCAAAATCTAGTTATTAATTTTTGCTTGGATTAAACCTAAATCGAAGTTAATGAGCTATGATTAACTTGACTCAAGTGTTTAATTGAGCTAACTCAAGGCTTGACCTGCCATGAGGTTGGATTAAACAACATTAAGCCAATCAATAGCCAATCTCCAAGAGGCAATTAATAGCTTCTTAATTACCACTTAATTATTTAACTAATTAACAGCAAAACCAAATGGTTAATTAACCAATATTCGTAGTATCAATCTATTAGTTAAAAGAGTCGATACAGTAAAAAACATGCATTGGTTGTTGTATCCCTACTATGCTGTATTTATGAGAACTCTTTGAGAATTGAAGCTTTTCATTTCCACATAGAAGAAAAGGGCAGCCTGCATCAGAAACATAAGCATTTTGAGAGCCAGCCTTGCATTAATTAGCCAAACTATTTGCATGTTAATATTAAAAAAAACTCTCATTTAATTTCTAAGTAAACTAGAATTTCAAAATTTTGGAGAAATTCTGTTGAGAAAAATCTGATAAATTTAGGATAGATTTCTTTAGCATTTGAATATGATGCAAATTGATTCTGGAATTCAAGCCATTTTCCTTTTGTTATGCATGGTTATTATATGTTTCAATAACTTTATTAATTCACCTACTAAGCCTTTAGTTATAGAGAGATTATTACGTGTGGAATCTGGATGTAGCTCTATGCCCGACTCCAATAATATAACGTAATGTGACGTTCACGAATACACAATAACTTGTGAAGTATTGTGTATTGATATAATATTAATTGCACGATAATATACAGTATTTATACACACATCAATACACTATTTAATAACCAATACAAAAAATACTTTACTGAATGATATATAATAATTATGTATTAACTAAGCAGTGCATGATATTATGTTATTGAAGACCGAACGTACAATCAGACTCCACGCATAATAATTTTTCTTAGTTATAAATCAATATCAAAGCTTGACCAGTGATTCAATGACTTGTAGAAGCAAAAAAAATTAAGTTTTTTTATAAGCATTTTTATGACATCATATTATATGAAAAAGATACAATAAGAAAAAAAATAACTTTTTTATGAAAATGTGATTACTGCGGGACAAAATATCAAGAGAAAATACAACAAATATAATTTTTTGTGATATTCATTTTTCTTTTTCTTTTTTATTTTGACAAAAAAAATATTAGTTTTGTGCTCAACTTGTTTCATATCATGCATTTTGACAAAAAGATATTTCAATTATTATAAGTGATGTTATATTGACTATATATTTATATGGGAAATGGTGTCATATCAACATTGACCTTTCAAGCATTGTCAAATAAAGGATCAATAGTAGCATGACTATGTTTTTTTATCATTCAACCCCATAAATTAAACTAATCAAAATTAACCTAAGATGGTCACCATACCAAAATCAAGAACTCGCATAAAATTTGGACTCAATTATTTCAAGCAAGTCACTTCATTAGTAGGCAATCTATCTCTATGGAGTGTATGAATCGATGCACGAAGTTTAGCTCAATGTGTACACCTCTAGTCCATAGCCAAACGAGGCCTATGTATTACTCATTTCCTATTGATGAGTGAAATGTATATTGAATATAACTAGAGGGAATACTAACTCCACAAAAAGAATAAAATATATGATCCTATATAACCCCATTTTCAACTCTATCAAATAATCACATCCTAAAACCACCACCTCCTTCATTGCGAAGTTAGAAAGTTCTTTGCATAAGAAAATGAATAGTTTAGAACATTTCATGTTTTAGACAATCCAAGGGAAGAAGAATCAATAATGACTAAATGCAATGACTAAGTATAAATAAAGGTTAGATATAGTAAGCCAAAATCATTGATAGTGTCTTAAGCTAAATTATCATTAGATGGACGATTGAACATAGTTTTGCTATACAAAAAAGTTGAAAGCAAACTATAATCATTATCTTCTTCTATTACATTACAGTACTATTAAAAGAAGGCTTCTTTAAAATCATTCATTAAACCTCTCCGATGATGACTATGTTTACATTAAATATCAACTAAAAGGCATTCCAACACACAAACCCAATCAACCCTTATGATTTCTTATCTAATTGATATGACACTTAAAATACTACTAGTCGAAGCACAAATCTTGATATTAAAGCGATCCGAAGTTGAAGCCGAGATCAAGCTCTTAAAATATCATCAAAACTTTGGATATCGTTAAATTCTAAATAGCTCAAATATAAAGTGTTTATAATAAATCGAAGCCTCGTGCGTTCAATCCAACAAGCTCAAGATCTTACATTCAATTTCATTTGAGCATTCAAATACTTAAAATACATCAAATGATCAAGGGAATCATTCGAGCCGTCATGAAGTGGTTGATTTTCTGTATTTATAGACGCACCTCCAGCTATAAATTTCTCATTCTTCATGAGGAGCTGTGCGAGAGAGGAGAGAGCACTAAAGCTTGAAGATCCCAAGATGCGCCACCACCACAATCAACCACCGCCGCCCGCCGCCGATCCGGCGAATTTTGTTGCCGCCATCATCATCGCCACCACTACCGACGGTGTCATCGTCAACATGCCCAACATCGTGCAACATCGCTATCAATATATCGGCAACATCGTACATTGAATCATTCTTCACACATTATTATGTAATCCATTATCGGAAGATATTGTGCTCTAAAAGAAATACAAAGTGGAAGATTTTTGTTGGGCTAGACCCTGTGATTTTTCCCTCTTTTCGAGGTTTTCCACGTAAAATTCGCGGAATTTTCTTGTCATTTTAAATACTCTAGGCTTGACTAGCAATAAGCGTGATAAACTTTTACTCCACAACTAATTTTCTAGACGTATAGTTAGGCCGTCAGAAGAACCATCAATCACAATTTCGTGAACACCGCATTATGGCAATAAAGCAATACTCACACAACGGAGCTCCCGCTCCAACTCCCGCCACTCAAAATCAATCCTTGAACCAAGGACACTAGGCTCACTTAATAGGCGTGACTATGAAGGCGCAGGGGATCTCTTTAGAAGATCGGGTCCGAATGGAAGAGTCTCAAAATGAGATGATCCACTGAGAGAGAAACACAACGGCCATTACCAAAACACACATCCCCAAGATCGATCGTTAGCCGGAGGTCAAAATACCGATCTCCTAATGAAGTTCCTCCGCTCTTGGCACGATCTTCGACACCTTCTACTCATCCATCACGCGCATCAACCGATCAATTAATTATTCAATTATTGGTAGCTTGACACATTCTTGTCTGTTGACCCCACTCATGTTATATTGTAGAATTATGACGCTTAATGCAAGACAATTTCACCTTCAAGATAAATCATCTTCCCCTCACCGCGGTATGAGGAATCCTCACCTTTTATTCTATCAACATCCTATTCTGGATTTCAAGCTTCAAGCATTGATTCCTATGATGGGGTGACAATCACATGAACACATCGACCATTACAGACTTATCATGCTCCCTGAGCTCACACCGCTTTGTCGGTCTTTCGTTACTCTGGCAAGCTCGCACTTGGTTCTACTCCCTTCCAAGGGGATCCATCCATCTTTGACTAACTCGCCAAGATTTTGTGGAACACTTCATTGCAAACGGAGGATCATTAAAGATTCCTCCCATCTCTCCCAAGATTAGTCGGAATGAGGGTGAATCACTTAAGGAATACTTATTCTCTCGCCAAATACCTGAGTAGACTCAACTATTAAGAGGAGTTTTCCTTGGAGGACTCCCGGGCCTTTTACTCGCCTAATAAGACACGCCCGCTTCATATGCCGACTTGTTCATCGTGGAAGCACAAATCCGATGAGGCTACACGCCCATCGCAAACAATTTGAGCAATCTGGAAAACGTAAGTGCTCTGGAGAATGCAAATCACATATCAAGCAACAAGGTAGTGTGATCTCCATCCACCCCATATCAACGACGTGAACCATGACCGTAAAAGGAATACATGCCACAACACATCTCGCTTAATGGCTATTCGAGATGAAGAAAATATCAAGTGGCGCATCCATCAAAAAACCAAATTCGTGAAATCAAGAGCAATATATTCACTTCCATCAAGTCATGGACATACTACGAGGCATGCAAATAACTCAAAGAAGAAATTGAGAGGCTCATTCAGGATATCTACGGATTTGAATCAAACTCAAACAAACATACCTCCAACTGGGGCAACCGACAATCATCATAAAACAAAACAATCATCAAATAGTTGGGAAATTGAAACAATCGGAGGACCAATACTATCTAATCAAGTTCATTACCATCTCTCAAGAGAGTTAAGTCTAGATCATCATTTCATCACTTTTAATAACTCGAATTGAAGGAGTCCAAGTTCTCATCAAGATCCTCTCATCAGGGATCGGACCCAATGTTGTTAAGAGAATTTTGATTGATAATGGGAGTTATTGTCTTATTTTTTACTCCACATTTTATCATGGCCCGTTAAGGAAAAACTCCAACCCGGATATGGTTTGATAATCGCCATGCGAGTGGAATAATCACCCTTCCTATGTTCTCGAATTTCAATTCATTAATTCATCATGATCGTCAAATTCAAAGATACAACGCTATATTTGGAAGACCCTCCAATCAATCTTCTGTCACTTGATCATCTTAAGATAAAATTTCAAACTCCCATTTGGAGTGGATCTATGGAAATCAACAAATAACACAATCATGTTACCTCAAACAAGCTCAACCACACCCCTTCGCTGACCTTCAACATTAATTTTAATCTTTAACATAAAGAAGTACCTCAGAGGGTTTTGCCTGTAAAAGACCTGCTCCTCACTTTGTTATCAGATGACCAACCGTCAAGTTATAACTAAAGATCCAAAGGAAAAAATCATCCCTTGGACTTGAAACATGGAGGGTCTCTAAAAAGTGTTATATGTAATACTTGGTGTATAAATATTATAGTCTTTAATTTATCATGTTTATCTTTTCCTCTCCACCTCTTGCCTTTTATTAACTTTCTAAAAAATGTATCGCCCCTTTTGTTAAGTTATCATATTGTATCACCAACATTATCAAAGTAATGAGTTTATGGCTTTTTCTTACAAGCTTGTTTCTTCTCCATTTAATCCTCCACTTGAGAAATATACAACTCACGTTATATCTCAATCTGCATGATCAATCCTAAGGGGACTTGATCGGACCTCTTCCATACATTGCTAGCCATCGAAACACAAAGGTAGGTCAAATATCTCAGATTAATTCAACCTCTTTTCATGAAGATTATCGATACACTCGACAAACAACCGGATAATACCACTATCGCTGCATTGCATCCATCATGGGCGTTAATGCCGACTACTGGCGCTTGCCGGCACCACCCCCGCCGAACCACTGCCAGGCATCAGCGGGCCATTGGTACTGCGCATCAAACCGACAATCCGGTCATCCCGCCGACCATCTTCGCCGGTCACCACCATCGCTGCCGGCTATCCGCTAATCACACGCCGGGCACCACCGCTTCATCATCGTCTCCGGGTATGTCTAATCATCGCTCCAAACCCGGCCGATTTTGACACACATCTTGGGAAAATTGGAGCCTCTGATGAACTATAGCCTCAACGCTTCACGAGTCGAGTTGACACCTTTTGGAAAACTCCAGATGAACTACGTCTTGATCACCAACCCCGGTCCCGAGATCGTTGACACCTCTTTCAAGGGAAAATTAGAGCCTTGTCATTAGATAAACTATGACGCTTCCAAACCGGTCGGTCAGATTAATACCCTTTTCAAGGAAAAGCTGGAGCCTTGCATTTAACTATCTGATTGCCTCCCTCCCGGTCACGAGGTTAGTTAACACCTCTTTCGGGAAAATCAGTTTTGCAGTATGAACTACTGGCCTTGATCGCCAACGACCTTCTCTCTCAAAAAAAGAGAAGGTGTCTTCTCTTAACCTGAGACTTCAGGCAAAAGGGTAAAATTATCAAAACCCACCAAAGCCGAAACCGTCAAAACCTCCGTCTCATGGCGCCTTCACAAGGCGATACGCGAATCGACATGCTCGCCCACGAGCATGCACCACAGCCACGATTACCCATAAGGCTGGGCCCGCCGTCGCAAGCGAAGCCCAGACGCCGCATTGTCGCGGCGACGACTGCCAGCAACCCATGTTCGCAAGGCTCGCCCGCCAATGTGGGCGATGCGACGAGGCATGGCATCGCGGATTAACAATGCTCATTCTCTGATGGGTCAGAACTGAAATCTCACACCCAGATACCTACGATCTCATGCCGATCCTGTAGTCAATCTTCTCGCCTATGAAGACTGTTCTCAAAATGGTAGTTAATGACCTCAATTTCATTAAAGACTTATTTTCTAAGATTTGACATATATTTTTATGATCAGATAATGCCATCTAAAAAATGTGAACAACCGAGCATGACACTTAAATACTACTACCAAGACGAATCTTGATGTTAAAAGCAAGTCGATCCGTTGAAACGGTCGAGATCAAGCTCTTAAAATATCCTTAAACTTTGGGATATTAGTTAACCCTAAATAGCTCAAATATGGTGTTTATAAATAAATTGGGCTCGACGAGCCAAATCCAACAAGCCTAAGATCTTACA
Organism: Cymbidium sinense; assembly: GCA_021442155.1. Taxonomy (NCBI): domain Eukaryota; kingdom Viridiplantae; phylum Streptophyta; class Magnoliopsida; order Asparagales; family Orchidaceae; genus Cymbidium; species Cymbidium sinense. Next base: position 3,635,366 of record CM038229.1, on the reverse strand, counting down.
ATTCCGACTTCATTTGAGCATTTAAATACTTAAAATACATCAAATAATCAAAGGAATCATTCACCGTCAAATGAAGTGGAGTGGTGATTTTGCATGTATTCTGAGACGACACTCCTCCACCTATAAATAAATTCCTCATTCTTCATATGAGGAGCGTGGAGAGAGAGAGAGCTCTAAGGCTTGAAGATCCTCCAAGCATAATCGTGCCACCACTGGACGGTTGCCAACCACCGCCGCCGCCGGCCGCCGCCATCGATCCTCGCTGTTGCCGACCACATGCCGGCCATCATCAGCCACCACTACCGACGTTATCATCGCCAACATCGTGCCAACATCGCCATTAACATCATCACAACATCGTGCCAACATCGCCTATTACAATTGTTGTTCCCTTCTCACATACTATTCTGTAATCCCGTCATCAGGAAGATCCTGTGCTCTAAAAGAAATACAAAGTGAAAGATTTTCACTGAGCTAGGCCCCGTCATTTTTCCCTCTTTTCGAGGTTTTCCACGTAAAAATTCTGGAGTTTTCTTGTTCACTCTTTAAATACCTGTGTATGTGCTGGACTCCCCAAAGAAGTTAAGGCATAAACTTTTACTCTACCGCAACTGATTTTCTGGCACGCAACACTAATAATTAGGCTAATAGTGATATACAAATGAATATGCTTAATTTGGTTGTACATGAATAAGCTAACATATGAATTCATTAACTATTGCTATACTACATAAATCATCATGAATATTATTATACTACACGCTAACTTAGAGCAATTGACACTTTTAATTATTTATATCATGAAATATCATTCTAATTTGATAATATGATAACATTTATTATATGGATATTACAATGTAAATCTTGTCTCTTTTATTATTTATAATGCATATCATATGCATTTCTCATTTATACTTTAATAAGTAAGGGTTAACTATTAAGATTGTAAGTCAAATTCAATTATAGTACAATTTCTTTTTAATAGATTCTTTCAGGTGGACAATTATTGTAAAAGTAGACCTTCCAGCATTAGTTACTCTATTAATTCAATATTTATGTCAAATTGTAGTTTTTAATTAGATTTCTACGGAATGTTGAGTTTAAATTTTGTTTATTTTTATTTACTAGTTGATATTTTATTTTTCTTGTTATGTTATTAATAAAGACTTCTTTAATACTATAAAATACTATTAATTTTACTATACTTACACTTATATGTCTATTTTTATAATTATTTATATATAAAGCTTTTTTCTTCAATATAAAATATATTTATTTGATCTTGAATTTGATTTTTTGTCTCATAAGTTGAAATTAACCACATCATCATGTATAGCCTTCCAAACCAAGGTGTGGCATTTCTATCCTAAGATCTTTCATAAAATATCAAATTGCTAAATGCTTCAACTCCTTTTATGTCCCCATTGTCTCCAATAACTATCCTCAAATCAACTTTTAACCCTAAGAAAATGCCAAAAAATGTATTGACTTTAAATACCTTCCATAGATATGTCCCCATTCAATGCCCCTTTAAAACATGAGTAATGGTCATTAATGTATATAAAAAATACTCTCAAAATACTAATAATTTATAAAGTTATGAAATCTAAAAATTTAAAGAATTAATTGATTTGTGCCTGGACTAAACTCTTTTTCATAATGAGCTAAATAAGGAAACCAAATTTAAATTTAATCTAAGCTTAAAAAATATATATAGTATCACATAAAGACAAATTAGATCAATATTCTATGCTAGTGAGGATGTAGCATATGTCCTATGATCGAGTGGATAACTTGATTAGAATGATGACATAATGTTATGATTATGATCAAATTTTTTATGTTCGCCCATGACATCTAAGCTCACCCTTAGTCCACGAGGTCTTTTTAGACAAAATAACTCATGATTATGATAATTATCTTGAAATTAGGTTGAGTCAACTACCTATGTTGACTAAGAAGATCAGGGTTCATGACTAGACGTAATAATAGAATCATGAGATTTTGAGCAAATGAGTCATTAAATCTTTTAATTAAACCCCTTTGAGCATAAGATTAGATTATCTTCCCATAAACCAAGAGAGCCATTATAACCACCAATCTATAGAAGAACCTACAATTTTAACTTTGATAAAAAGCTTTCCCTCTTTAAGGGTGAGATAATTAATTGTGGGAATAATCTAATCTCAAATGAGAAGAAATGTTAAGCTTTTTAGATTAAATTTTGTCATAATTTTTGAAAATTTTCACTTTACAAACATTGGTAAATTATGTTTAGAGTTTGCCACTAAATCCTATAAGATTTTTTAAAGGTTTAATTTAATTCATGAATTCAGACAAACCATTGAATCGAGTAGTCATTTATAAAGTGGAGACTAAAGGTGTCATGCCCAATATAGTCTTGCAAGTGTGTGCATATATGTATTTGTGTGAAACTAGTTTAATGGACTAAAATCATAAATTTTATATGAATTAAACAAAATTTTGATGTCTTTGTGTTTATATTCTCTTTCTCATTCATGTTTACTTCAAACACATCATTTTAGGACTATAGAATTGTCAGAAAACAAAAATAATTAGACATTTGCTTAAACACAACCTATAGAATTTATAGAAAAATGTTAGACTCTATATACCTACTTTGTAATCTAAGATTAACAAAAAGCATAATAAATAATCAGGATTTTAATGCCTAACAAAGAATAGGTTTACCAATTATCTATTTTATAGGACTATGATCAGCTCAACTTATTTATATAAAAAAAAAATTACCCTAATTTTAGAGACGGATCTAAGATCTATAACAACCCAAGTTTGAAACATTGCTAACACATTCAGATGATTGTCCATCCAATCACAGCATTTTCTGCATTATCTGGATCAGCATTAGCAGCATCAACTTCCCAAATTGTGTCAACATGCAACTCTGATATCTGCATTAAAATAATTTTATAATAGGTTGATTATATGTTAAGAATATATTCATGAATCAAATGAATAAATAGTTACTCGATTTCTCAGTCGCGCATTTTCTTCCATTAACATTCTTCCCTGCAAAAAAGAATTTCTCATATAACATACCACAACATCATTCAATTTGTATAATCTGCAGTAGTTCTATATATGGTTTATTCCACCTTTTGCTGAAGATCATTGATCTGCTCTACAATCTTCTGTTCCTGATGTTTATTTAAAAGATGGAGATTTGATTAAACTATGTGAATAATATAAAGAAAGAGAAAAAAAAAAGTTTTATGATTAATTTTTAATTATACCTTCTTCTCCAGCACACGACTAAGTCCAGATTCTAAGGTGCTCTCTATCTTCTGCAGCTCCTCAAGGTCTAGTTTATCAATATCTTCTCCTCTCAGCCTCCTGCAAAATTTGTGCACTCATTTCACACACACACACACACACAGAGAGAGAGAGAGAGAACCTGAGTTGTAAGGTTAGTTCAGAAGCTTGTTTGCATAATCTTGCACCATCATCACTGTTGTCAAGCTAAAGACAACATACAAATGCTAATATATAGATATGACTACAAAATAGCCGAGCAATTTAGTATAAAGCAACAAGGAGATATAACCTTACATCATCAAAACTACAAATTAAATAAAAATCATGTCAAAATTACAATATTATACATAAGGATTTCTGCTTGACATACATAAGTAGTTGATAGTACGCTGCTTTGATAAAAATAGTTGCTAGTTGAGATAGTTTTTTGTCATAATAACATGAATGAGACATTAAATAGATAATAAAAAAAAACTTTTTTATCAATGAAAATTGCAAATTTTAACTATATTTTGATGAATGCAACTATATGAAACAATCGGTCTTAGAATAGCTTACTTGCAAAACCAGAGATGGCTGATCTCCTCTTGAGATGCTCTTTGATTGCAAACTATGCTTTTCGATGATTTCCTTCATACTTCAAGAAAGAAAGTAAAAGAATAGACTTAATATAAGAGCCAACATACTTCTGTCCAGCTTATAAAGGGTAGCTGTCAATTCATAATTTGTAGTATGTGTCAAAAATTTCTCCTGTTTCAATAGCAGAAATTGCTATCGATAAGGTTGCCATTTTATTTTCTTTGAAGTGAATGTAACAAAGGTAACTCCAAATCCAAGTGTTAAGGGTCTGTCTCAAAAAGTATGCTTATGGCTGATATGAGAATTATTCTGATAAGGGAATGCCAAGGATCTTCTAAGTATTGGATGGTTTATCGTTTTAGCTTATTGACCAAGCTTTTCTAAGGCGATTTCCTTTCAAATTGTAGCTTTGTAATTATCAAAATGTCTTGTACAAGATCATAATTATTACATATATTATTTTTAGTCAATAATTTATTGTTTAAGATGGTTTTGAATAGAACATTTATAAGTATATATATATATATATATATATATATATATACTTTTCTCATATGTCATTTGAATTATCTTTTAGAAGAAGAATTTTTGGAAAGAAAAAGAATTTTATGAGGAGATCAAGATTTTGTATGTTCTCAGTGCCATTTGCTTGGGCATGTCCTTGTAGTTTGCATAAAACATTACATGCCAAAAGGAACACACGTTATCAACAATCTAAAGATTTTATACTTGGAGACTCTTTCTCATTTTAGTTAGATGTCATCCCTCATATTAATTTAGACACCATGAATTTTTTCTCTCTTCCCCATTGACTGCTAATCTTTCACCATGTGATCCAGATAAAGAGCTCAATATACATGCTGATCTAGATGCTCTCCACCAAGATCATCAATCAAATGTTTAATTTCAAAAATACAAACAATCATACTAAGGATACTGTTATAACAACTAAGCTATATTAGTACAATCTCTAAATAAATCATAGATATCCTCTTCTCCAACATTAATCTATGGGCTTCAATGGCCAAGACACCCATTTTTTTTTTTTTTTTATTCTTTCAACGTTGTAGGAGACTCTTATTGATAAGTTGGAGAAGTTTTATTCATTAATCATGGAGTACTCTAATTGTGACTGTTTTAACTAGCTTATAGTATATTGGTTTAGGTGTACTACAAAACCCTCTCTTAATAACCAGATCTGTCGTTAAATAATAACATATGCAAGTTAGTCCTCCTACTTGATTTGTCTTTGCCCTAGTTCTATGTTTGTTGCTTGATCATGCCATCCTTTAGTGCTTTTGAGCTTATTTTCTCCTTAGATGATTCTTTGGGAGAATTTTTCAGTATTTTTTTTCTATTTATCTGTATGATGTAATCATTCTCTCTCTCTCTCTCTCTCTCTCTCTCTCTCACGAGCGTGGACGGACGGACGCACGAACCCATCCACACACCCACGCACACGCACACACACACACACACACCCCCCCACACTCACAATCTTTTGTGTTATGTTTGTATTATTTTAAAATTAAATCACACCATCCATGCTCATCTACATTTCAAAAACCATTGCTAGGGGCTAAGTTTCTTTTTAAACTTTTGTTAAGGTCTAATCATTCAAAAAATGTGAAGGCCATATATATATATATATATATATATATATATATATATATATATATATATATATATATATATATATATGAAAAAAATGTAGAAAGGCAAAATAAGCATTTGAGAGCATGATGTTAAGTGAATATTTTCCAATTGATAAATTTAGTCTTAAAAAGGAGGAATGAAGTAATTTTTTTTCATATTTTATGGTTCATGTTCTTCAAATATATAAAAATACTTATAAGATATATTATATATTTTGATATTAAAGATGATTGGGGTTTAGGGTTTTTTTTAGGTTATTTAATTGTATTTTGCATTTACATGTATAGTAATCAGCAAATGTTTCTCTTCCACCATAGTGATTGCATCTAATTTTTGTAAAATTTTATTATTTTGCACTAAATAAAAATTATAATAAATATGTTCATTAATTCTATTTCAATATGATTTATTAACTTATTAGAAAACACTGTCTGAAAAATGATAGATCAGTATTTTCTGAAATCCATTGCGTGAAATATATTCAATTTTAACACATAAAATAAAATAAATAAAAATATAAATCAGTATTTTATGAAATCCAAAGATTATTTCTCGAGGTCGAAGCCCACACTGATAAGATCAGATCAGAAGAGGCCCAGCAATGAACATTACTACAGTAATATCTACAGTTTCACGAGGGAGCAAATCTTCCTGTGCTGTCAAGGGACGTAAGTACGGCATCAAATAATTAAAGAGAGAATAAGAAACAGTTCAAGGCTTTTTTATTCAATATTTTCGCATAAATTTACGATTAACTTCGCCTAAAAACACTGAAAAATAAATAAATAATTAATCCAAAATTATAAACAGAAGTTATACAAGCTCGTGGATCCAAAGTTATGTCAAACAAAACTGAGGAAAAAACAGGATTTATATATGATAATAAGGAGAAAAGCAAGATCAAGATCTCTGAACATATAGGTAAATATGCGTGCATACCTTGAGCTGGAGAACTGGAAGAGCTTTCCAGTAGAAGAGAAGATTATGAGACCGACATCAGCATCACAGAGAATAGGCTCCTGAGCTTTCTTGAACAGCCCTTTCCTCCTCTTCGAAAAGGTCACTTGTCTTGCTGTTGCGTTATCTATCTTCCTTATCTTTATCTTCTCTCGCGCCATTTCTTCAACCTCACAAAAATAATAAAAACAGATCGCGAGAGAGAGAGAGAGAGACGAGTAAAATTTGCCTTAATTGGTAGAGGTATATGGATCTGGCGGCGAAGGGCTTTCTTCTGCTGGAAAACAGAGAATAGAGGAGGCTAAGGACCGGCAGACTAAGGAGAGGAAAGAGAAAGGGGGAAGGAGAAGAAAGTTAAAGCCTTTTGTGGTAAAATTGCGCTTCTCCATTAATCATCACAATGGCGTGGGTGACGGAGCTGTCTCCCTCAGTTTGTACGAACCACAGCGTCAAGCATTGAAAGAGGTTTGGTGGTGAATGATGTGGTTAATTGTAAGAATATAGTGGTTTTTAGCATTGTTATAGGATGCTATTTTGGTTTTTGTTTTTATTTACCGTAATTCTTTTTCATAATTAAAACAAAAATTTTACCGTAAAAGTTACTTTTTATTTTGTTGAATAAACTATGTAAAAAATATTTGACTTTTATTCTGTAAGGACGTAAGATTGAAATTTTTTATTAATTTATCTTTATATATATATATATATATATATATAGATATATATATATATATATTTTAATAGATCGTTTAAGCAATTAAATTCTTAGGTGTAATCGTGCTAGAAAATCACTTATAGTAAAGTTTTAATTTTATCATAAATCCAAAGCAGGTATTTAAAGAGAAACAAGAAAACTCCGAATTTTTACTGGAAAACAAAAGAGGAAAACTACGACAAAGAAAATCTTCCTATGTATCTATTTCAGTACAAAATCTTCCGATAACCGGATTACATATCAGATATATGAGAATGGAACATTATCCGGTCACATCTGCGAATAATCAAGCTGATAGCGATGGCGAACAACGAAACAACACCGATACGTGAATAATGATGGAGACCTAAGAGTTGATTGAGGATCACGGCGACCGCGGCGAGGCTGACATCGATGGTTGATAATTATGCTTTAGGATCTTCGTTTTAAGGCTCTCCTCTCTTGCCGCTCCCCCTCATGAGAAATGAGGCTATTTATATAAGGAGTGATGTCTCAGAATACACGCAAAATCCAACCACTCCACTTCATCGGACGGCCAAAATGATTCATTCGATCATTTGATGTATTTTAAGTATTTGAATGCTTAAATGAAGTCGATTATAAGATCTTCTTGTTAGATTCGGCTCAAAAAACGCTTCGATACTATAAACACTCCAAGAGCTATTTATGGATTTAACGATATCCCAAAGTTTTCAGGATATTTTAAATGCTTGATCTCGACTAGCCAATTGATCAACTTTGACATCAAGATTCGTGGTTGACTAGTTGAATTTTCCATATCACTTGTCTATTTTAGATGCCATTATCTCAACCATCCAAAAATATTTATGCCATATACTTGAAAATAGCAAATTATTCAATGAAATTTGTGGGTCCATTAACCATACATTTTGAGAGAGCAGATCTTCATGTGAGCACAAGATTATGATCATGTGGGGTGCAGAGTGCAAGTATGTGGTATGCGCGGATGCAAGATTTCAGGGTTATGGACCCATCATGGCACTTGGTGTTTACGCAGCGTCACTGGTGTCAGGCGCCTGACCATGGTCCGAAGGCGCTGGCTGGGCGCTGCGGCATGGCGAGAAGCGCCCAGTAGCCGCCATGAGGCATGCGCTGCTCATGCGCCCGCATCATGAGAGATTTTTGTCTGTTTTTGTCCGTTTTTGTAGCTTTTGCGATTTTGAGCGCTTTAAGCCATTTTTCTTGGATTTTGACCTTTTGCTCTATGGGGTCTATAAAACCCCCATGGCCAAGGAGAAGGCACACTTCATGTGCTCTGCTTCTCTTCTTGAGTGAAGGTCGTCGAGATCAAGACCCGAAAGAGCTCCGCTTTTCCTTCAAAGATGTGTCAACCGACCTCAATGGGTTCTGAGGAGATCAAGACTGTAGTTCATACAGAGCTTTTCCTCGAAAGAGGTGTCAATTGACCCGCCAAATCAACCGTTCAGGCGATCAAGACTCAGTCATCTGAGACTCCGTTTTCGAAGAGGTGTCAATGACCTCATCGACCGACCGGTTTAGGGTGATTAAAAGTTCATACGGCAAGACTCCAATTTCCCTCAAAAGAGGTGTCAACTGACCTCTTGGACCGACCGGTTTGAGGGCCCGCCGTATCATACTGAGGCTCGTTTTCTCTCGAAAGAGGCATTGACTGCCCTTGTCGGACCGACCGGGTTTGGAGGCGATCAAGGCTCGTAGTTCCTACTTCTTTTTGTAGGAAATTGGATTTCTTGAAACTTTAATGGATGGTTCAGCAGTTGATAACCGCCAAAGTATGGAGAAGTGTTACAGGAACCATCGCTCAATGACGAAAGTTTGTGTAATTTAGAGAGTATCTTCTCTCTCTCTCTCTCTCTCTCTCTCTCTCTCTCTCTCATATGTATGTGTATCTTTTCACGATCAGGTAAAAATTTTATCCCAAGCTATCCGTGTGAGAGAGTCAAAAAGGATACCAAGTAAAGTGTTCTTCACAAAATTTCGATTTTTGTCCTTTCTTCCTCTTTATTTATCATGTATTTTCACGTGGTGATGACCGAAGAAAACCCATAATGTGACTGTTACAAACGATATATCCTATTATCACATCGATAGTTTAATGGTGTTCTGCAGAAATTTTACTTCCCTAATGAGTTGGTGGTCATTGTTGCTAAAAAGTCTGATCGAGCTCGCTCACCTCCATGGGTACTTTACTATTTAGATGATACTCGATGGATTCCCTTTGGCTCCCGAGTTGATTGAGATCTTCAAAATATATGATAGCTTTATCACAATTTTCATTTCGAGCTTGGGTCATCGTTTGACTATCTTTGTTAGAGAGCGTGGTGTTACTTTGAATATCAAATACTTGTGTTAAATGTGTAGATTCACATGTGATGCTCAGGGACGTGTTTCTTATCAGACTATAAAGAATTGGATAGAATTTTCGACGGATCCCTCTAAAAATTAATCGGATTCTTTTTGTGAAAAATGAGTGGGGCCTTCAGAGATGGGGATATTGAATGACCTTCCGCATCCATTGACGAGAATGAGATCTTGGCAAACCTTAATATTCCTAATGTAGAAATCTTACAACATGAGTTACGTCACATTAGCAAATATATAGTTGAAGATAGAATGTTCAAGGTTGGCCTTTCCATCCAGGAGATCTCATTTTTTCCACTAAGAGGTCAAGTAAAGATGATGAAAGGTCTCCTCATATTCATAGGATTCTTTCAAGAAGCTCAATAAATCGGGAGGTGGCAATATTTCTTCCTAAAGAAAAGAAGACAAAGTGACTACGCCGAGAAAGATGTTCACCCCCTTTGCAGTTTGAACTCATGATGGGGAGTTCATTTCTCAAGTCGCACATTCTCAAGAGGTGTTAAATCACATATGTCGGGTGTCAACGAGCGATGAATTGGTACGTTGTCTTCCTTCTTTCTTCTTTTCTTCTTTTCTTCTTCCTCCTTCTTTTCTTTTGTGTAATATTTGTGATGATTTTTTTCTTTATAGGTAACTCAAACATTGGGTGATGGCTCATTTGGGTGTCTCTTACAAGTAGAATCTTGAATTTGTGAAGGTAAAATATCTGCGAAAATGAGAGAAAGATGAGTGTTAAGGCCAAAGAAGTGGCGACTTTAGAGGATCAACTAACCGTGTGAATCGAAGCTAGCGAACATGTCGATTTCTTTTCTCTCCGGTCGGAGGTGGAGCGACCGTGATGAGTGATTGAGGTGAGGAGAGACTGAGAAAAGAGAAAAGACTCAAGGCACTTGCGTGGAGAAGAGAGCTCTCGAGAGAAGAAAATATTACAAGATCGTCTTCGAGAAGGAGCATATAATGTCGGAAGCAAATGAAATCTCTTTGAAGGCGAGAAGACTTTAAGAACTCCTTTATCGGTGCCATCAAGACCATGTTCAGGAAGATCGTAATCATATTCTTGATGTTGAAGTGAAGGATTTGGAGCACCAATATTTAGAGGAGGGCTTCATCCATGGGTTCCTAAAAGGAATCCGCTTAGTGCATCGCAAGACCGGAGCTAGTATTGAGAATCTATCTCTCAGCCAAGTATCTGAAGACTCCTCGTCAGATTCAGGAGATGAAGGAGTTGAGAGTGAGCCCAAGGGAGCATCTCCTTATGGTGAGGAGGATGTTGATATCACCAACTGATATGATGTAGCTTCATTTGAGGATGCATTTTTTATTTTTATTTTTTATTGTATTATAGTGTGTATGTAATCTTGATTCTTTCTATATCATCATGTTAATGTCCAATGAATTTTTTTTTTAGATGATACGCTTTTGTTTTATTTTACCTATCCGATAATTGGTGAATATTATTCGACGATGCTAACCTATGATGAGGAATTGAATCCACGAGATTTTTGACAACTGGGTTGTTTGTCAAAGTGTTACTTGATGATGTTAACATGTATGGAAGAGGTCGCGGGATGTCCACCAAGGACCTTTTGACCTATCCTAGGTATCAGCCAAAGTGTTACTTGACTTCTTACCTATATGGAAGAGGTCCGATCAAGTCCCCTTAAGATTGATTATGCCCCGATTGAGATACAACGTGAGTTGTATATTTCTCAAGTGGGAGGATTAAATGAAGAAGAAACAAGCTTATAAGAAAAAATCTATAAATTCATTACTCTGATAAGTTCAGTGATACAATCATAAGACGATTTTAACACGGATATGAGTTTCAAGAAGAAATGACGACAACAACAAGAGTCTTTACCCCACTAAGTGGGTACATACATGAGGAAATGATAAACGAGATAAAATAAAAGTTGTAATAATTATGCAAGAGAATTACCGATAATATTTTCGAGATTCTCAGTGTTTCAAGTTCGAGGTAAAGTTTTTCCTTCTGGATCCTTGAGCTTGAAAGTTCCTGGCTTCACCATAGCTATAACCACATATGGGTCATCCCAAAGAGGTGATAGTTTATTGCGTTGAGGTTCTTTGCCAGCCTTCAAGACTTCAGGACCAAGTCACCGCAGATATGGGATGAGGTTTTACTCTTCTATTGAAGTGATGAGCTACCCTTTGGTGATGGGAAGGCAGTAGGGTCATGCCAATGAAGTTTGGAGAGTAGTCCGCTTATCGAGTTTTTCTTCATTACCGCCATGATCGAATAATTGAACTCTTGGACTTGGAATCCCGATATCTACCGGTATAATAGCTTGCGTAAACACAAGTTATATGTCTCACCGTGATGCGGTAAGCCCAAAGGACATTAGAAAGCTCATCAACCCATTGGCCCCCGCCTTCTCAAGACGTTTTTAGTCCTTTGAGTATAGTGGTAGCTTCGCCTGCATTGAGGATGTGCTACGTGTATGTATTGAATGTGAAGACCTTTGCAAAAGGACGTAAAGACTTTTCCAAGAATTGGGTTCCATTGTCGTGATGATCTTTGCGGGAAGACCAATCGATACTATGTTTTTCCAAATAAATTGTTTAGCATTTGTCTCCATGATTTTAGAAGTGGTTCTTTCACCCATTTAGTGAAGTAGTCGACTAAAATGATAAACTTTCGTGCCTGATACTATCTAAAAGGTCTCATGATATCAATTCCCCATCGAGCAAAAGGCCACGGGCTTTGAAGGGATGAGAGCTCACATGCGAGAGGTTAGAGTGCAACCGACAACTTGCATATTTTTGAACTCCAAGGCCTTGTTTCATCGAAGTTCAATAGAACCCTTGCCTTATAATTTTAAGGGCTAGCCCTTTCTCCCAGTGTTCTCCACATATCCCGAGTGAACCTCACTTAATGCATAATCGGCCTCTCAAGGTGAGAGGCATTTGAGGTACGGCCCCAGAAAGCTCGCTTTGTATAGTTCACCTCATAATAGTAAAGTTTGAAGCTTGTCTTCGGAGACGAGTTGCAGAAGTTGGGTTTTCAGGAAGGGTTCCTTCTTGTAGAAAAGACAGGATGGGGTCCATCCATAAATGTTCTTTTATCTCATTAATTGTTTGTATTATCCACGACCTTGGATGCTAGGAAAATATATTTCTTTAACATGCTTTCTTAAAGATCTCCAAAGTAGATGTAGTAGCTTAGGAGAGCGCCAACTCAGTATTCTTCTCAAGATGTGAATGATTTGATGTGCCTTGAAATGGGCAAGAAGAGACTTTACCAAGTGGAGATATGTAAACCGAGGATTATGAGTATTAAAGTTTCCTCAACTTGGGAGGCATAAGTAAAGAGTCAGGTGGATAACTAAGTCTTGAGCTTCAAATCAATGGCGAGTCTCAACCCGATGAGAGCCTCATATTCAACCATATTATTACACAGAAATTTTAGTAAGTCCATACTCTAAGGTATTTTGGGGAAATAAGTAAGATTCCACGTGTATTTCTCAAGCTCCATCAACATGAGGGTCCATTGAGGAAAAGGCATGTAGCAGATAGCTCCTGAGTTGGGGCAAGCATTCCACTATAAGTCTCAAGTAGTACTTGAGACTTTATTGCAGTGAAAAAATTTATATCAAATTCTCTCAATATGCACCATTTAATTAACTCCCAGATGCTTCTGATTTTTGTAGGATAGCCCTTAATGGTAAATGAGTGTAAACGCCGATAGTATGAGCTTGGAAGTATGGACGTAATTTTTGCGCTGAGAAAACTAAATCCAGAGCCACCTTATCTGCAATTGGATAACGACTTTCTATATCAAAGAGAATTTTGCTGACTTAGTAAATTAGTTGTTGTATACCATTCTCTTCTCGCACTAAAACTGTGCTTATCGCATGGGAAGAGACTGTGAGATATAAGTATAACATATCTCCTTGAATAGGCTTGGATAGTAGGGGTGGAGATGCTAAATACTCCCTTAATTACTCAAAAGCGTGACCGACATTCATCACCCACTGAAATTATTATTTTTAGCTCCTTTAATATTTTAAAGAATGACAAATATTTATCCCAACGGCTAGAAGCGGATAACGCAGAATTCATCCATTCAAACAACTTCCTTGATATTCTTCTGAGGAGTCATATCTTTGAGAGCTTTGATTTTCTCGGTTGGCCTATCCCATGGGTTACCATAAATCCAAGAAATTTTCCCAACGTAACCCCAAAAGCACACTTGGCCAGGTTAAGTCGCATGTTATAACGTCGAAGAAGGTTAAAGCATATTTCTTCTAAGTCAAATATCCGTGAATTCTTCAACCTTTTATTTAACATGTCATCCACATATACCTCAGTGTGGCCTAATGTCTTTAAAACCTTATTCATAAGGCGTGATAGTAGATTTTTTAACCCAAATGGCATAACTTGGTAACAGTATAAACCTTTATATGATTGAAATGTTGTAGCTTCTTCATCCGTTGGGTCCATTTTTATTTGATTGTAACCCGAGTAAGCATCCAAAAAAATGAGCATTTGATGTCCAGACATAACATCAACCAATTGATCAATTGGAGAAAGAGGAAAGCTATCTTTCAGGCAAGCTTTGTTGAGGTCAGTGTAATCAATACACATTCTCTATGTTCTGTTTATTTTTTTAACCATGATAACATAGCCATGTAGGATAATGTACCTCTTGTATGAATCCCGAAAGCTTGTTAACTTCTTGCTCAATAGCTGGAGCATCAGTGCAAAACTTCGCTTCTTCTGGATAATCGATTTGAATGTTGGATCAATCTTGAGGGAGTGCATGATTACATTGGGGTCGACCCCCAGCATGTCCGTCGAACTCCAAGCGAAGATGTCTTGATTTTAGCACAAGAAGTCTATGTATTTTTTTCTTTGTTCGTCTGAGAGCAGAGATCCAACTTGCACTGTTCGTAATGGTTGGTCATCTGATAATGCAACAGAGAGCAAGTTTTGATGGGGAAGTCGGTACTCTTCATCTCAAAATTAAAATCTTGCGTCAAGGTCCGTAAAGCGGTTGAGCTTGTCGGAGGCAGCATGATTGCACTATCTGTTAATTTTTATAAATCACCCCAACTCCAACGGGGGTTAGAAATTTCATCTTGAGATGAGATACTGAAGTGACTGCATCGAAAATTGATTGGAGGGGCCTTTCAAAGATAGCGTTATATGTTGAATCTGACTTGACCACCATGAATTAGATTAAATGAGTCACTTGTCGAGGAAATTCACAACAAGGGTGATTGTCCCCTACTCAAACAGGCGATTATCAAATGTATAATGGTCCGCAGGTTGAGCTTTTCCACCGCCCATGCTAAGAAATATAGAGTAAAACAAGACATCAACAACTCCCATTATCAATCAAAATTCTCTAATATTATAGCATGGGTCACCATCCTACGATGACAAGTGGATCTTGATGAGAAACATTGACTCCTTCTAAGTCCGAAATCATTAAAAGTGATGGAATGATCAATACGACTTCTAACTCGCTCGAGGTGGTAATGAGAAATTGATTAGATAATATTGGTCCTCCTGCGATTGTTTCAATTTCCAATTATTTGATGATTATTTTGTCATTTTTTTTATAATTATCCCGGGTTTCCCGCAGAGGTATGTTTGTTTGATTGATTCTTCACAAATTGACGTAGATATCCTTGAATGAGCCTCGATTTCTTCGAGTTGTTTGCATCAGAGATGTCCACGACTGAAAGATAATAATATTCCCGATTGAATTTTTTGTGCGCCACTTGATATTTTCTTCATCTCTCAATGAGGGAGGTTGACACAAGACATGTTTAGCGTGTATTCCTTTCTCTCGGGTTCACGTAGTTGATATGGGGGTCGGAGGGAGATCGGGTTGCTGTTGCTTCTTTTGATGGGACACGGCCCACATTCCGCTTTTACGTTTCTTTATAGATTGTTCAAATTATTTTAAAGCATTAGCCTCATCGACAGAGATTTGCTACACGATAAACTAAGTATACGAAGGACCGTGTCTCGCATTAATGATGAGTAAAAAGGCCCTAGACGGAGTCCTCCAAGAAAAACTCCTCTTAATATTTCAGGATCTACTCCAGATATTTGGCGAGCTTCTAAGGAGAACCTCTGTATTCCTTAAATGATTCACCATTCTGGAATGCCGATGAGATGGGAGGAATCTTTAATGATCCTCCTGTTGCAATGAACTGCTTCACAAAAAATCTGAAGTTCGCCATAGGATGGATCCCCTTGAATGGAGTAGAACCAGTAGCTTGCCCTTGAGAACGGAAAGACCTGTACAAGGTCGAGCTCTGGATATGCATGATAGTCAGAATGGTCGATGTGTTCATGTGGTCGCCCCATCATGGAATCAATGTTCGAAAGCTTGAAACCCACCTGAATAGGATGTTGAAGAATTTCGCCTAAAGGTGAGGATTCCTCATACCATGGTGAGGGAGATGATTTATGTCTTGAAGGTGAAATTGTGTATTAAGCTTGTAATTACATTATAACATGACAAGTGGGGTCAACAGATGAGAATCTATCGCTACCAATAATTGGTGGATTAGCGGTTGAGACGGATGAATGAGTGAACTAGCGGTCAAGGGAGATCGATCATCACGGAGGAACTTCTGTTAAGGAGATTAGCATTTTGACCTCCCACGCCTAACGATCGATCTTGGGGAGATGTGTTGCCGCAGAGTGGTGGTGTTCTCGCAAAAGTCAGATCATCTCATTTTGAGACTCTTCCATTCTCCATTCGACAGACACGATCTTCTAAAGAGATTCTTATCGCTCTTCAGTGGTCATGCCTATCATGGGGAGGAGGCGTAAGCTTGCCCTTGGTTTAAGGATTGGTTTCAGAGTGACGGAGTTGGAGCGGAAGGTCTTGTGAAAGTGTTGGTCATAACGAGGTGTTCACGAAATTGTGATTGAAGGTTTTTTTCCACGACTGTCAAACTATGCTTAAAACCACTGGAGTGAAAGTTTACGCCTTTTTGTGAAATCCAAAGATACACACATGTATTTAAAGTGAACAAGAAAACTCACTTACGTGAAAAATCTCAAAAGATGGGAAAATCACTGGCTTAAGAAAGTTCTACTATGTATCCGTTTTAGTAAAATCTTCCGATAACGGATTAAGAGATAGATGAACAACACTATGTATGTTCGTGGGTAACAACATGTAGAGATGAGAACAACGATAACAAATGACCGACGATGAAGGTCGCCATGATGGAGATCAGTTATCGACACGGCGATTAGCGACGACCGACGGCGAGAGAATGACGATCGTCCAGCATGGCACGACAGGTTTCTGGAGGATCTTCGTTTTTGGTTCTCTCTCTCTCTTGCTTGGGCTCCCTCATAGAGGAATGAGGTAGATGAGGAGTGGTCGAAATACATGCAAAATGAACCACTCCACTTCATCTGGACGAATGATTTGATCATTTGATGTATTTTAAGTATTTGAATGCTCAAACGAAATCAAATTATGAGATCTTGCTTGTTAGATTCTACTCATCAAGACGCTCAATTTGACTATAAACACTCGCTTAAGATTTTATATTATGGATTTAACCGATATCCCAAAGTAGGATATTTTAAGTCTTGATCTCACTAGTTTAATTGAGATCAACTTGCATTTGACATCAAGATTCGCGTGATTCAACAAGTAGAATTTTCAGGTCATATCAAGGTTAAAGTGAAAAGTATAATATGTGATAGGTTAATATAAGAATATAGTGATTTTTTAGCAATTTTATAGGATGATATTCTTTTTTTTTATCTAGTTTTTTGAAGTAAGACTTTAATTTATTTTATTTAAAAAAATTATATATATAGTACACAATTATTATATATTTATATATCTAATATTTAAAATTTGATATTTATAAATATAATATTTTTTAATGTTAAAAAGATGTATTTTATTTTAAAAAATTATTGATGATATTATTTTGATGTAATATGAAAGATTTATATGCTATTTATGTAACTATAAAAATTTAAATTTTAGATATATAAATATATAAGAATTAAGATCAATGTTTGCAAATGCCCCCATTTATTTTTATTATATATATCTAAGATGCACCTACACTTCTAAAATTAAATTATGTATTTATATATGTCGACAGGATACATGCCTCAATATGTCTTCAATATGTCGGAATGCCTAATTAAAATAATAATATTAAAAAATAAAATAAACATATGTCTTAAATAATTGAATTAATATTATATAAAAATATTTTTAAATATAATTTGTTATATTTTAAGTATTGCAGAGAGTTTTGAAAGTTTAGAGAATAGATTTAAGCGAAAAAAATGAATAGTAAGATATATTTATTATAAATAATTAAAATCATTAAAAATTATAATTAAATTAATAAATTTAGAATTGATACTAAATTTTATTCATTAAAATTATTAAAGTATAATAAAATTATATAGATATATATATATACTACTTAAGTAATTAATTTAAAATTTATAATTAAATTATTTATTTTTATTGTTTTAATATTTTATCTATTTAATTTATACGTATTAATTTTAATTATTATTATAATGTTGTATCCAATGTATATATATGTCTTATATTTTTAAAAATAAAAGTATTATACGTCTCAGAGTGTGTATGGTACGTGCATCATATATATATATATATATATATTTAAAAAAATCATTTATTTATGTTTGAAAAGAGGTTTTATTAATTTACTTCATAAATGTTTATATGATACAAAATTCTAAATTATTTTAAAAGTATAGTATTTTTATCATTTTATGGGCTAATTGGTAATGGTTGTTTATGTTTGATGGTTTTCATAGGCTACGCTATTTTTTAATAATTTAACATTTATCTATTAATAGTTTCTTTAATTAAGTAAGAGTTATTTTTAATCAGCTGCTCTTTAAAGCCACAGGAACTGACCACCTGTAAGTTTGGCTTAAAGATGATGCAATTTATGAATATTTTGAGTCGAAAAAATAAAAAATTTCTATTTTTTGTGAGGGTTAAATTTTTTTTTTTAAAATTATATTCATATAACTTAATTCCACATTCCATATCAAAGATTGATTTAATATTAAATTCAAAATTTTATATTAATATAGATTATTTAGTTAATTGCCTCTCTTAAGTGGGAGATTCTTCTCAATTAATAGAGTAGATCATTTTTTTTTCTCTATATTTTAATGTTCTCATTTAATACACTAAGAATATAGATATATGCCTAGTTATTCAATTGTTGGGTAATCTAATATATTTTTATTTCTAATTTTAATGTTTTAGGGTTTTGCTGGTTCTTTAAATCTAACAAATTAGTACATAATGACTAAGAGAACTCTTATGTTAAAAAATTAAAGGGGAAAATAATGGGGTATGAGTCAAAATCTATAAGTTATTGAGAGTTATATAAAAATAGCCCAACTCCCAATCGTTAGAGAGGCATCAATTAAAATATATTGGCATTTAAATGAGAAATGAGCATCTTAGAAGTCACAATTGTAAGAAAAAGATATATCAAGAGAGGGCGAGTAGAGGTGAAGTGGTGTTTTACTCATGTTTCGCACTTAGAATTATATATATATATATATATTCTACCAATATAAATACAAACAATAAAAATAAATTAATGATTAAAGAATATGATAAAAAAATAATGAATGTTTAAGCTAATCAACTAAACCTAATTAGCAGACTGCAAGATGTATGTTCACTTCTCTGTGAAGGAAATGGATTGTATTAGTGTTTGAGTTTATCACTTGATTGGGACGATGTTAATATAAAACTCAATCATATAAGCTATAAAAGTATCTTCAAATACCAAATCTACCGCCTTAATTTAATTATAAATGCATAAGATTACAAAAGATAAAATATATCTCATATATATATAAAAGAGAATGCGATCAATTATAAAATTTTTAGAAAAATTCACTAAATAGGACAAGGGGGAAACCCTTGATATAAGAGCTAAATTGTGAGGAATAGCGAATCATTAGTTGACACTATTGAAGGAATTTCCTCCCACTTCTTTTCATAGCCACTTGGGATCTCAGCCTAATCATCAAGCATTCATCAATTAGTGTAGGTGCATTCAATTTACCCTCTCTAATTTTTATTATGGAGCATTGTTTATTGCTCTTGTGTAAATGCTTTCAATTTTACTTCATTAGTGATGTCTGCTAGAACCACTAATGAGATTGCATATCCCTTGGCTTCCATTCTAATTTCCACTCTTCGAGTCCTTTATGGACTTTAGATGATTCCTACTGCAACACTTTCATTTCTTCATCTAGTAATGTTCTTAAGTTGTCGACGCCTCCTATTGCTAATGCCATTTTGATTGGTTTGTATCTCATGACTCATTAATCTTTTCTATGACTATTTCTTTTGGTCTCCCAATCCTCATAATCTCTGATTCGATGTTTCTTCCATCAATTGCCTCAACATCGGTTGTTGTTTTGCTAACTAATAATATGATATATCGTCAGCTTAATTTGGAATGCTTCCTCCTTTTACAAAAACATTGTATGTGTTGGGTATGAGATTATCATCCATCACTATTTCTGATTTTCTTTTATAATAATTCTAAATCAATGTTATTAGCTCCTTATAAAGATTTGACTATTCAATTGTTGTCTAATAGTGAACTTATAAATATAATAACACCATTTCATCTTTTTCTAGTTGGTAACTTTCTAAAGGAAAGGCCATATTTGCTTCATATTAAGAAAGTTATAATGACACTAATGATAATTTTCAATATCATTAATGAGTTATAAAAATATATTATTAAAATTTGATAGGGTCAAAGATTATACAACTACATTTACTCATAAAATCTTAAAAATAGAGGGATTCTTTATAAGACTAAGCGAATTGTACTCTAAACATCCATTTGGTTCATGAATTGTATATTCCTCTTATTTAAATTTCATTTCCTCATCTAAGGATCCATCTATTTGATCAAAAGGTTCCTTTTATACTGGATTTTATATTTACCAAAACTCTCTTGATAATGCTCAAATTGTCTCATTTATTAGACTATTTATTGCTAAGGTGATAACTACAATTAATGTTAGAGGGATTTGCATACATACCACACAATTCTTATATATTTACATATCTAACACCCAAACTTCAATTTTTACATATATAATACCTAAATCTTCAATATCACATCAAAAATACCATCATAAGTCACTTTTAAGAGAAATGCACTTTTAAGCATAGAAAGTGTTAGATAAGTAAATATCTAACTTCATTAGATATGTAAATACATAAAAGGTATGTATGTAAATCTTCCTTGATGTTAGGGGGATTTACATACATACCACACAATTCTTATATATTTATATATCTAACACCCAAACTTCAATTTTTATATATATAACACCTAAATCTTCAATATCACATCAAAAATATCATAATAAGTCACTTTTAAGAGAAATGCACTTTTTTAAGCATAGGAAAGTGTTAGATAAGTAAATATCTAACTTTAGGTGTTAGATATGTAAATACATAAGAATTGTGTGGTATGTATGTAAATCTTCCTTGGGGGATTTACACACATACCACACAATTCTTATATATTTACATATCTAATACCCAAACTTCAATTTTTACATATATAATACCTAAATCTTCAATATCACATCAAAAATACTATCATAAGTCACTTTTTAAGAGTGAAATGCACTTTTAAGCATAGGTGTTAGATATGTAAATACATAAGAATTGTGTGGGTATGTATGTAAATCTTCCTTAATGTTATTAAGGATATTCTCAATTCTAATTGATTAGCTTGATTTGAGTGAATATAGACATAGATTAGTGATAGAAAGGGCTTTCATGTTTTATTCTCACTACCAACTTTTAAAACATTATTTTGATATTTGTAAAAGAGTTAAAAAAAAAAAATGATGGCATCTACACTATTACTATCACCCCACTCCAATAGTTTTGTAACCTATTCACAAAGCCGAGCTATTCACAAATTAAAAGGCTAAAAAAAAAAAATCAAAACCATTCAAATGAAACTATAAAGAGACAGATTGCAGCAAAAGAATCAACTGAACTTTCTTATGAAGGCTTAAGAGACTCGACACCTTATTAATACAGATATACTTTTAAACTACAATATATAAGTAATTTTTTATCTATAATGATCGGCATTTTGGTAGCTGCTCACTTCAAATGGAACCTTCTCCTGAATCTTGAAACCTTCTGGATTGGTTTATCTAAAATAAAAAATAAAACATAAGTAGCTAGTAATAATCTAAGGAAATAAATCATTCTATGATCTTTAAAATCCTTGAAATGTACAGTTCAAAAAACAGAAAATAAAGGCGCATAGCTTGCATGAGACTCACATTTAGCATTAGGCAGATAATCATAAGCCTGGAAGAAACCTCTATTCTCTCATTAGCTCCTTCCATACTGCATATATAATATCACTTAATCAGAAAAAAAAATGAGATAGAGAACGAGAGAAAGAGAGAAAAGTGTGTGTGAGAGAGAGAGAGAGAGAGAGAGAGAGAGAGAGAGAGGGAAGGGAGAGGGAGAGGGAGAAGAAAGAGAAGGACCTGTTATGGTGACAAGTGGCTCGATGCTAGCATGCAGTGAAAGAGCGTTGATGCACTGATCCATACTCATGTGAAGCAGTAGACACCTTTCTATCAAGTAGTGAACCTTAATCATATCATGCTTAACAAATTTAGTAATAAATATATATACACATGCATGCTTCTTAAAATCAAACAAGAATATATATATATATATATATATATATATATATATAATATATATATATATATATATATATATATATATATATATATATATATATATATATATATATATTACTCACCATTCTTATATATCTTTGTGGGTGACAGTGCAAACAAGGAAGATGATGTAGGATTCATCTCTTCCTTTCTATATATATACAACTCATCTTCTATAAGAAAGAGACAAATTAATAATAAACACTATGAGGATTGAGAGGAGAAGAGAAAAAGAACTGAGACGAAGACAAACAACAGTTAGAAAGTGCGCATGAATGGAAATAGAATTTTTCTCCTGAATAGTTGGAAGGAAGATATTTGTGGAGTTATAATGGTAAAGGGAGAGAGTGGGGGCAGTGTTGTGTTATCCACATGATATCTAAGTGAAGGGCCAAAAGAGCATAGAAATCCAGGAGGTGGATCAAAGAAGGATAAGAGAGACAAAGGATAGAGCGAAGTTGCACATTGAAGTTAAATGTCACACGTGGCCTATTCAAATACCTCCATTTGGAATGTCGTGGGTCCCATCCCATCCCATCATTGATCTTTTCTTATTATGAACACATTTTTAGTTATGAAACTAATTGAGAAACTATGACTTTAGAATTATTTTTTTTAATTTTAATTTATTTTATTTATGCTTTGATTTAAAATAAAATATATTTGATATGATAATTATTTTAGAAAACATTCAAAATAATCAATATTTTTGAATATTTTTAAAAATAATATGATTTATTTTCAAAAATAAAAATAAGAACACTTAAAAATACACTATATGAATATATTTAAAAAATATATATAAAAAATAAAATTGATCCTAAATAAGCCTTGAATAATTATTTTTATTTGTCAAACTAATTGAGAATTCTATTGATTTGAATATTAATTATTGTGTGATGGTTATAATCTATAGCATTCAAAAATAAAAAAAAAAATTATCTCTTTGTCTCTCCACTTCTCTAAGAAACAAATAATCAATCTCTTATTCTTATAATAATTATTAAATTGTTAGCACTATATTAAAAATTATAAAACTCTTAAAATTTGTAAATTGCAATGCATATTTAGCGATTAATTTAATGATTATTTGATTTTGTACTATAGTTATTCAGTAATTCAGTTTATTTGTTCTTAAACTTTATATGATCACACTTAGCATTAATGTTAGATCTAAATATGTTAGTAAGTGACACAAAAATTTTACCAATAATAATGAATCAAGATATGGGATAAAAAGAAAAATAATTTAGAATATGAAGCTCAAAGGTTTAATTAAATTATTAAAAACAATAAGGTTGATATAAAAGAATAATGAATGCCCTCGACTAACCCTCTAACACTCTTTTATAGATTTGAGTGGAGGAATATTATCAAAACAATATTATATTTAACCATTGTGCTTCTATAACTAAGCAAGATTTAACAAGTGCTTATTATAAAATAAATCAATCTAGCTAACTTATAACTTTCTTCTAAAAAAGCTCATGAAGAATTCACATAAAGGACAGTTCAAGTGAAGTCATTGTAGATCACACTTGGAATTGATGAGCAATAATGCCATCGCCAAAAAATCTTGCATAGGGTGTTTGACTAGTTTGGAAACATGACAGAGCTCATTTGATGTATTTGGCAAGTAAATGTCAACTTCAAATGTCATGTATATGTTTGCCAAGTATTGAAGGAAAATCTATCGACAACTTTTACTTGCTAGCAAGATTATCTTATAATTTGGTGATTTCTTCTACATGACATGTTGACCATCTTTATCAGAATGGTTTTCTTTAAACTTGGTTCGTGGTGATCAATGTGACCAAGTTAAATTAGTATAGGCAATATTGAGTATAGATTTTGTTTCTTGGATCCATTATTTATTTAAAGAAATCATAAGAGAATACAATAGTACAATCTAATAAACTAGCACATTTATTATGATTAATTGCATGGATTTGATAAGTGATCAACAAATTAATTGATCCAAAGTTATGAGTATTTTTTAACTTATTTCTAGAAATGTTGCTTGGCCTTCTCTCATTTCATGAATGTATGAATAAATCAAGAAGTTCTTATTGTATGTTGAATATTCACCACAATAAGGTGAAATTGTTAATATCATAGTTTTATATGAAGATCTATTATATATTTAAATAAAAAGAATAATGCAAAAGTCAAAGTTTTTATGTGAATAACCCAAAAAGCATAAGGCTCAACCTAAGTGAAATAAGTCATAATATTGTTGAAGCTATAAAAATATCCTCTATCTTGAAACAAAAGAAGACAAGATTATAAAAATGAAAGTACTTTTTTGGTCTTCTGTGATTATGAAAGAGGTGATGGAGAGTGGCAATTGGGTATGATCATAATAGTTAAGTGATGATGATTATACATTAATAATCAGATGATAGCATTCTAATAATGTTGGTCTTATAATAAAAATTTAATGACAGTCTAATATTGACAATTAAATGGCAGTAGCATGATAATAGTTGTTAGGCAGTGACATTCTGATGATGATAATTTAATAATGATAGTCAACAGATGATAGTAATCAAATGATGATGGTAAGGCAACAACACTTGTGTGATAGCAATTATATGATGATAGTTGCTAGTTGTAATCATCGACATATCACATTATGCAAAGCATTAAATTTTTTAGATCTCAAAGTTCTCTCAAAATCTCCTCCCTCATCTTTATAATTTTTTAGAGTAACATTATGATCATTTTAGCAAGATTTAACAAGTGTTTATTATAAAATAAATCAATCTAACTAACTTATAACTTTCTTTTAAAGAAAGCTCATGAAGGATTCACATAAAGGACAAGTTCAAGTAAAGTCATTGTAGATCACACTTGGAATTGATGAGCAATGATGCCAAAAACTTTGCATTGGGTGTTTGAGTAGTTTGGAAACATGACGAGCTCATTTGATGTATTTGGCAAGTAAATGTCACAACTTGAAATGTCATGTATATGTTTGCCAAATACTGAAGGAAGATCTATCGACAACTTTTACTTGCTAGTAAGATTATCTTATACTTTGGTGATTTCTTCTACATGACATGTTGATCATCTTTAAATCAATCAATGTGACCAAGTTAAATTAGTATAGGAAATATTGAGTATAGATTTTGTTTCTTGGATCCATTATTTATTTAAAGAAATCATAAGAGAATACAATAGTACAATCCTAATAAGCTAGCACATTTATTAAGATTAATTGCATGGATTTGATAAGTAATAAACACATTAATTGATCCAAAGTTATGAGTATTTTTTTAAACTTATTTCTAGAAATGTTACTTGGCCTTCTCTCATTTCATGGATGTATGAATAAATCAGAAGAATACTTATTGTGTAGAATATATTCACCACAATAAGGTGAAATTGTTAATATCATAGCTTTATATGAAGATCTATTACATATTTAAATAAAAAAGAATAATGCAAAAGACATCAAAGTTTTTATGTGAATAACCCAATAAGGCTCAACACTTGTGTGAAAAAGTCATAATATTGTTGAAGCTGTAAAAATATGCTCTATCTTGAAATAAGTGAAGACAAGATTATAAAAATGAAAGTACTTTTTTGATCTTCTGTGATTATAAAAGAGGTGATGGAGAGTGGCAATTGGGTATGATCATTATAGTTAAGTGAGGATGATTATACATTAATAATCAGGTGATAGCATTCCAATAATGTTGGTCTTATAATAAAATTTTAATGACAGTCCAATATTGATAGTTAAATGGCAGTAACATGATAATAGATGTTAGGCAGTGACATTCTAATGATGATAATTTAATAATGATAGTCAACGGATGATAGTAATCAAATGACGGTCATAAGGTAAACAACATTTGTGTGATAGCAATTGTATGATGACAGTTGCTAGTTGTAATCATCGACATCAGTCATTATGCAAATCATTAAATTTTTTTAGATCTCAAAGTTCTCTCAAAATCTCCTCCCTCATGTTTATAATTTTTTAGAGTAACATTATGATCATTTTAGCAAAATTTTCAATGCACTTCATTTAATAACTTATGTTGATTTATTTGATCATAAGCCATTTATTCGATATTTAAGCACTTTAATTGCCTTGAAATTGAGTTATCTTAGCTTGTTGAATTCTTCTCATCAAGATGCTTAATTTTACTATAAGTATACAAGGTTCATATATCATTTAATATTTAATTAATGCCTTAAAATTTTTAATCAAACCTTGCATAGTTAATTTGGGCTCACTTGAACTTGAATTGGATTGCTTTTTGAGATTTTTATGTTTCTCTTATTTAGACATTTAATTTGACTAAGTTTACTAAAATTGAGAGACGCATGATCCTAAATTTACTTCAATAATACAAAGATGGATTCTTTTTTCCATCTCCAAAAAAAGTTTTAAGCCTAACTTTAATAATAAAATAGAGAATATGTCTATCTGGGGGAAGTAATGATCGAATAATAGTTTATTCTAGTGTTAACCTATTTGACTAAGAATAAATTGAATTCAATAGCTTTTGATCTTGATCTTGTTGTATTTTGTTAGTATTTCTATTAGCATTTTACAAATTTATCATTAAATAATTTGTATATGAAAATGATGACAAGTTTAGTATTAACAAAAAAAAAAACTTTTTTTATGCCGAATAGTCATATGAAGTTAGTCACCAAAATGTTGACTTAAAAGCAAAGCTACATATAGCTTGTAAAGAGAAAGAATGTATGCCCACATCCTTAAAGAAAAAAAGACATAAAATTAATATTTAAGAAAGCTTTAAATGTAAAGCAAAAGACAAAAAAAATGTTTTATAAAGACCTTACAAAGAAGTCTTTATTGAATCCATAGCAAAATGTGGAGATATTTACCTAATTCTTATCTAATGTTCATGAGAACTAACCAACTTTTGAAGGTGTTTGCACACTAACAAATTGAACGATAAGTAATCTCTTAAAATCTAAAAAGCTTGTGATGCCACTATGAGTGTCTTGAAAATAATCTTATTGGCGCTTCTTTTTCACATTATGAACAATAGTTGGCACTTAACATCATCACTTATAGTGGCTAAAAAATTTTATCAACTCTAAGTGAGCAATGTGATCTATTGGGTTAAACTTCCTTTTATAGCTTTGAGAATACCAATTTTGAATTTTGGTGGAGGTTAAGCTTTTACTACATGAATAAAGAAAGCTTAGGTTTGGTAAAGAGTTTCTTAGGTTGACATGGATGTCAAAATTTTGCTTTCTTTGATGAGACAAATATCTTTACTATAACATGATGATGGAAAAACTATCGACGGTGATATATTGACTTGGTCAAGTTGCATTCTGAGAGAGAACACATGAAATATTTTTACAGAAACATATGTTGGATTGATGAATATTTTATGCTATTTAAATAGATAAAGTATTTGTTGAGGGATGATGAATTTATGTCTAGTGAATTTATTCTTCATTCTCTCTTTGATGAGATAAGCTCCTTAAATAAAACTTGATGAGACAAGAATTAAGTCGATGATAATTTATTGAGTTGAGGAAGTTGCATCCCTAAAATGATGGATATAAGAAACAATTTTTTTTAAAAATTTTCATAATTTTAAAAATCTTTTTATATTTAAAATCAATTTTATTATTGATTTTCTATCTAAGTTAATTGTCTAAAAGTGATAAGTTTAGTTGTTACTCCTATATTGATCTTTCCCTTAGATCCAAGTGATCCAATATTTGACTTTTTGATATAAGGCATCATCCACACTTTTCTGTTCGATCTTTATGAAATTGACACTCTTTTTAAGTGTCATTCTTCTTAAAATTTTGAATCTTTTATGCTATTTTTTATAGTAATAAATTTTAAAAAATATTTGAAGTGTTTGATATCAAGCTTAAAAAATCAAATAAATTTTTTATATTAATAAAAATTTCAATTTGTTTATAAAAAAAAAAAAAATCATCAGTATCAAGCTTCATTCTTTTATTTGATTTTTTATTATAGGCATTATCCACATTAGTTCCTTTGAACTTTATGATCTTTTTGAAATTGACACTATTTTTGAGTTTGATTTGAAAGTTGAACCTTTTGTACTACCTTTTTTATATTAATAAAATTTTAAAATTGCTTAAAATAAAAATTATCAAAAGTGCAAATTGAACTCTTATGGGGTTGTTAGATAGCAAAAGTATATTCACAATTTTAATTAATAAGGTCTATGCTCAAATTTGTTTAATTATTATTTCATATTTGTAATAAAATTTTTTTTATTTATTTAATTATTCAAATAAATAAATATAAATAAGCTTTAAATAAATATTGAGTTAAATACAGTAATTTACTTACGACACCAACCGGTGGAGGTGATAGTCGGCAATAATTCCGGTCGACCCACCGTCCGGCAGTGCAACTGCGAATCACGTGATTTAGAGGGAGATCAGATCTGTGTGAGATCGAGGGCTGAGAAGCTATTTTGGCATCCGACGAGAGAAGCCTCCTCCGGAGCTTGGTTTCTCAGATCACGCGCCGGTCTCAGTCATGATCTCGCAGTTCTTTGTCCTCTCTCAAAGAGGCGACAACATCGTTTTCCGGGATTGTAAGATCTCTTTCTCTCTTTCTCTCCTTCTAGGGTTATTTTAGTCGATTTCTATTGGCGCGCATTCAGATCTTCTACGGGCCTTGTTTAAGTAGAATTGGACGGAATCAGATTACAGGGGGCTTCAAGGCGTGACTTTTGGATCTGCTTTCTTTTTGGTTTTAAGTTACGGTCATAAGTCCCGGAAGGTTATTTTTTTTCTTTGGATTCATGCATGAGAACTGTTCTTGATTACTGAGGTCTTTGTCTTTCTGGTTTTTTTTTTATTAATATTGGAATTTTGATTTCACAAGAATCGAGTTTGAAGTTTGTTTTTTATAATTTTCTTCTGGAAATTGAAGGTTGAAGGTACAGGTGAGATTGGTTCTGAATGTGACTGGATATTGACTAGAGTTGGTGTTACAGTGTAGCTTATGTTTCGATTTTAGGGATGAATTTCTGTTTATTTGAGGTTGACGTAATTCCATCTGCTGATCAGTTTTTATTTGGCATGCAGTTCCTTGTTTTAATGCTTAATCGTCTATCAACCATGTGAAATAAATTGAAAAAAAATAGTTGGAGCCAATGCAGAATTTATTGAAGATAATAACTTAATTTGGGTAATCATTTGGAGTGTTTTACCTGCAAAACTTGGGGCTGTTTGGTCAAACGAAAAAAGCCCACACAATTAAGTGTCTGTTTGGGGTGACTGTAGCTTTAAAAGTAGTTGTAGAATTGTTATGGAAAAAATGTATTTTTTTAAAGCTTTTGTCGGTTTTTGGGTTTTTTTGAAATGTTGGATCACAACTTTCCTAAATATAAGGTTCTCTAGCTTATCTAGTTGTATAAACTGTTTCCCATCACAAAAATTTCTGAAAAACAAGAAAGTTATAATCAAATAAAAATGTGACTGTTGTTTGAAAGAAAAGCTATAAGAAATCTGCCCTAAACTAAACCTAATGATGTATAGTAACTTGAATGTACTTTATTATTTGGTTTGGTGTGAAAATAAATGATATGAAGATTTCATTTAAGAAAATCATTTGGAGTAGTACGTCCACAACTTTGGGTACAATCTTTTAGCAAAGTAGCAGTATTAGTGCAGGGTACTAGTTAATACAAGGAACTCTTTGTGTACAAGATTGTGAAGAAGATAATGACTCTTATGCTCATTAGGACCTTGTGTTCCAATTTTATCATTTCTAAAATTGGTGCCTATTTGAAATGCCTCGACATTAGAAATGTTGTGTGATTCCCCGCCTCACATTTAACATAGGCTCATACGAACACAAACACATACATACATATTTTTCATGGACGACAATCACTTTCCTCGCTTTTGCTTTAAAGTTGTTCCAATTCCTATTTTCTTGAAAAGAACAAAGTAGCATTTGCCTTTACTTCTTAGAATTTATCATGAATAAGAGCAATAACAAGTAACAAAACTGTTTGATTACTTCAAATAAATATCAATAGCAGCTTTTCCACAATTCTAGCAAGAGTTTCCGAAATAGGGCAATATGTGACTAGAGGGGATTGTAGTTTTAGCTACAAGATCAGGGAAAAGGTTTTGAGTTTGAGGTGTCAATAAATGGCCGTAATCAAAAAGCGACTCAAAAAAATTGGGTTCGGGTTGACCCAATTAGTTTTTGGATCAAGTTTAGGTCAAAGTATTTGACCTGTTTAATTTTCTCGGATTGATGATCCACACTCCTACCAACGTTAATCGAGTTTGACCCAATTTTGATCCATCAACCCAATATTGACTTGTGAACTCGAATTTGACCCGAAATATATGTCTAAACGGGTTAATTGTGTTGAATTTTTTGTCGAGTCGAGTTCATGTATTTGGGTCAAGTTTAGGTCAAGCATTTTTTATTTTGAGTCAATCGACTCAAATTCAACCCGCGGAACTAGAATTGACATCCCTAAGGACAGAGAACAAAGACAAGACTTTATGTGAGGTGTCATGGCCGTGCCTACATTACCATGAATTGCTAGCTTTAGCTCTTAGTTATAGCAACCGACACCTTAAAAAGAGGATAAAAAAAAGAAAGAAAGGATTGTGGAAAATTTCTAAATTAAATTTATCGTGTAATTCAGGCTTTTAAATAGATAATTTAACAATGATAAAATCTAATTCACACCTAAATAAACTTCACGAAAGGAATGGTGAAATCTTATCTACAAATAATCACCTAGGTAAGTTCAAATTAAAGGATAAGTCTGAAATTTTTATTAGAATTTTGAATTTAGAGTTCAAAACAAGCATTAAATAAGTTTTAAATTTATGTGTAACTTGAATTTTAATATAAAGTTCCTGTGATCCTGGTCCTTAATCTCCTAGTAAGTTGGGTTGATGATTCTATCTTGCTAATGGATTCTTGGTGAAATCATTTTTTGATCTCAATGCTTTGGCATGAAATCAATACTATTAGCAATCCTTATCAAGAAATAAAATCAATAAAATCATTAGAAATGCAACAAATTTGATCTTCTAATCCCTCTATGATTTGAAG
The DNA here is from genome assembly GCA_021442155.1 of Cymbidium sinense. Taxonomy (NCBI): domain Eukaryota; kingdom Viridiplantae; phylum Streptophyta; class Magnoliopsida; order Asparagales; family Orchidaceae; genus Cymbidium; species Cymbidium sinense. Next base: position 3,603,936 of record CM038229.1, on the reverse strand, counting down.
CCCAAATTATGAGGAAGATTTTTCTTAGACTTTGTTGAAGTGGATGATTAGATTGAACTTTCTCTTCATGTTCTATCCTAGATCAATTATGGGATCAATTCTTTAGCTTAGAGAGTTGTAGATCTTGAACTATTTCTCTTTTCCAAAATAGTGAAATTGGGTTTGATGATGGAAATCACATCAACAACAACCGTCCCACGATCCTGCTATGTTGCAGCCACGTCATCTTTTGCTACACTTTCTCCTTGGAGGGCATGAATGTAGTCGCAAGAAGTGCAAAGAATTATGGTAGTCCTATTTGAAGCTGCTTGTTAATGGAATTCAATGAGATGGGGGAGCTTATCCTACCGTAAAGTAATGGTTGTGTTGCAATGGGGATGTGATGGGTTTCTTTAAACTCAAAGGTCCAAAAAAACATAAAAATTTTTAAACCCTTGTAAATGCTTTATTTTTCACCAAATTTTAAACCCTTGCAGTGGGGATGTGACAGGTTTCTTTAAACTCAAAGGTCCCAAACACCAATTAGTCCTTTATGCTTTTGTTTTTTGGTTTCTATGAAATTTATTTTAAGAAAAATGAGGATCATTTACTCATCTATTTTCTTAATTTGTGAATGACCAATATATGCTAAATTGTATTTGACTATATTAAGATATGCTTAGTTATATTTGATTTTATTTTCTTTTAGAACACAAATAAAAATATTTTTAAGAGTAAGCTACAAATGCTTAGAATTTGGGATGTTCATAAGAAAGCTAATGTTATGTGAGAAAAAGTGAAGTGAAATTAAGCGAGTTCTTAAAATGTCTTGAAGAATTAAAAGAAAAGCTTCTTAATAAAATAGTTGGTGGTGAATGAGTGTCTGAAAAGATAAGAAATAAGAAGTTTGTTATAAAACTTGGTTTAGATGTAAAATTTGGAGAATTGAGAAAGATATAAAAGTGCAGAGCGATTCTAAAAAACGATATATGATAAAATTTAAATTTTAGTGATTTATACTGATAGATTAGATCTAAAAGAAGGTGAAAGATGTATGTATAAGTTAATAACTAAAGAGACGAGAAGTAAAGACCTGGTTCAAGTGAGGTGTATTAAGGATGAAGATAATAAAGTGTTTTTCTTAGAAAAGGATATTGAAAATAGGTGGATGAGATATTTTGATAAACTTTTCAATGAAGGATTTAAATGTATGATTGATTTTAGTAACCTTAATACCCTAAACAAAAATAGGGAATTTTATTTTTATCGTTGTATTAGTAAATCTGAAGTTAGAGAAGCTTTAAAGAAAATGAAATGTGGAAAAATAGTAGGACCTGATGATATCCCAATAGAAGTGTGGAAATATTTTGGAGATCAAGGAATTTCTTGGCTTACAAATCTTTTTAATGTTATTTTAAAGACTAAAAAGATGCTAGATGAGTGGGGAAAGAGTTTGTTGGTTCCTATATTTAAGAATAAACGTGATGCACAAGAGTGTGCCAATTATAGAGGAATTAAGTTAATGTGTCATACATTAAAATTATGGGAGAGAGTAATTGAGCATAGGTTATGATGTGATACAAAAGTTTATTACAATCAGTTTGGTTTCATATCAGGTAGATCTACTATGGATACTATATATTTGTTAAGAGGTTTGATGGAGAAGTATAGAGAAAGTAAGGAAGATCTACATATGATATTTGTTGATTTAGAGAAAGCTTATGATAAAGTTTCAAGAGATGTTATTTGGAGAGTTCTAGAACAGAAATGAGTTAATATTAGTTATATTCAAGTCATTAAGGATATGTATACTATAGCTGTTACTTGTGTCCAAACACAAGGAGGATTGACAAAATATTTTCCTATTTCAATTGGATTACATCAGGGATCAACTTTAAGCCCTTATCTTTTTTGCTTTTGTTATTCTTACTAGACATTTACAGGAAGATGTACCTTGGTGTATGCTTTTTGTTGATGACATTCTTCTTGTTGATAAGACTAGAGAGGGAGTCCAAGAGAAACTTGAATTATGGAGGTCAACATTAGAGTCTAAAGGTTTTTGTTTAAGTATATCTAAAGCGAATATATGGAGTGTAATTTTAGTTGTAGAAGTTCTAGTGGTAGTGTTGTGACATTAGGTGAACAAGTCATTAATAAGAGTGAGCGATTGAATATTTAGCTCTATTGTTCAAAATGATGGTGAAATAGATGGAGATGTTATTAGTAGAATTCAAGTTGGATGGTTGAAGTGGAGGAATGCATTGGCTTTGTTGTGTGATAGAAAAGTTCCACTTAAACTTAAGGAATATTTTATAAGATGGTGGTAAGACTTGCAATGACTTATGGTGCGAATGTTGGCCAATAAATGAGAAACATAAGACTAAGTTAAGTGTTGAGATGAGATGCTCAGTGGATAAGTGGTTTTACTCTTAGAGATAAAATCAAAATGAGTATGTTCGGAAAAAGTTGAGTAGCTCCAGACAAATAAGATTAGAGAGAGAGTCGCCTTAGATGGTTTGGCCACATAAAGCGGCCGTCAGATGACGGTTAGAGTAGATGCATTAGATTTTCCTTATGTTTTGAAAGGTAGAGGTAGACCTTAAAAGACTTGGTTAGGATGTATAAAAATGACCTTAGTATACTTGAATTAAATGAGAATTTAACACATAATAGGACATAATGGAGACGAAGGATTCATGTGTACCCACTTAGTGGGATAAAGGTTTTTTGTTGTTGTTGTTGTTATTTTGATGACTCTATCTAATTCATATGAAGTTTTTCATTAAGTTTTCTTTTTTATTGCTATCGATTTTAAGGAGAGCCTCAATTTACATCCTCAATAGTTCGGGTAAAACTAAGTTGTTACCATTGGCTTGAGATCATAAAAACACGAGCTTTCAACGTGAAATGCACTGTATGAATATGATAAGTAAAAAAAATGATTATTGAAGCATTTAGTGTTGGGGAAGAAATTAAATCACAAAGTACGTGTAGAAAACTAGTTTGAGTGTTTCAGATCATACACAAAACAAATGAAAACTAAAATAAAAAATCACACAAAAATCATCAGATTTAACTTGGAAAAATTCTAGAACGGGAAAAAATCACGGAGCCACACCACCAAGAAATCCACCATGAAAGCAAAAGTTAGGAGAATAGTACAGATTATACTTATCTGGGAGTCTCTCGACATTTCAATCACTCTAGGGTATGCACTTCATTCTCACACTCAAGAGAAAGTGACATTAGAACAGAAAACTGTAAAAACTTTTTTCTAAATATGAAGTCTCCTAACTCGTTGTGCCATGGTCTTTGTTACGTAGATTTTTCCTTGAGTTCAAGCGCTATGGCTCTACTGCGACATCGGCAACCTCTGTCATTTCTGGCTTTGGTGCCTTGATCCTAGCTGCCCTGAAGCATCGAGGCGCTATGACCTAGCGCCGAGGCACTGCCTCCTCTGATTCTGAAGTCAAAGTCTCTAATTTCAATGCCGAGGCATTGCTTCTTCAACACTGATGCGTTGTCTCCCAGAGATAAAAATTGGCTCCACCATTTGAATATGCTAGGTAGATATCAAGAAAGTAAGATATAGCTTTATAAAAATGGTTTAGGCTGTGTTTGATTTATGTTCCAAATGTGCCCAGCATGTATGTGATTTTTCTTGAAACTGTCTAGGAAATTTCTATGATGTACCTCAAAACTGTTGAAGTGCACAATAGATTTTTTAAAAAAAAAAACAATGGGGGAAACTAAATGATGTGTGTGAGAGCGTATAAGTATTCATGGCGTCCCTCTAGAATTCCTTATTCTTCATATATAGGTTGATGATTATGCTTGCATAGAATAAGTCTTCAGCGTTACTTAACAATGGCACATATTTTTTTGCATTCAAAGTGATGGCTATTTTAAATACAATCTTCACCTTTTATTTCTTTGTTTTTTTTTTTTTTTTGAATTCAAGGTTTTATGGAGAATCTCGATCTGGTAACATGTATTTACTTTACTTTTTTTTTTAATCTTTTATTTTCTTTATTTTGAATCCTTCCTTTTCTTTACTAGTTTCATTGAGTTATTATTATTTTATCATGTCTTTTGGAGTGTGCTTTTGGGAAAAAAACTTATTAGCTTAAATATAAATTGTCGAACCATTTTATTTTAACTTCTTGTAATATTAGTTTAAATGGGGCAATGGTTGTAGATCGAGGTGTAGTTCCCAAGGGCAGTGCAGAGATATTCTTCCGCAAAGTGAAGTTTTGGAAAGGGGATGAAGCAGAGGAAGCACCACCAGTCTTTGTAGGTATTTGTTTAAAGCAAGCTATCTTTGTGTTTTTACATGGCATTAAATTAATATGATTAATTGTTCTTGATATAGGATATCATGGGATCTAGGATCCTCTAATATGGTTCTACAATTAAATGCTGAAAACCACGTGAACTTTCAAATTGGACTTTACAACCTCTTAATTTAGAAATCTATTTATTCCCTTGATTAAAAATTTAAAATATGAACAATTTGTACAGATGATAATTTATTAGTTATCTATTAGAAATATCTCATAGAAATTTGAATGCATGAAAACTATAAGTTCGACTGAAAATCATTTCATTATAAAATCATATTGTATTAATTTTTTCCAAGTTTTTCTTCATACGGTTCCTGTTTCTTTTAATTTTGACGAATCATAAATATGATTCACTTGTTAACTTAATAATATTTTAAACTCTTTCTTTAAACATATATCATTAAATACAAGCTGTTTATTTCATTTGGTTTTACAGAATGTGGATGGAGTTAATTACATTCATGCAAAGGTAGCAGGATTGATGTTTGTTGCTACTACGAGAGCAAATGTTTCGCCATCTCTTGTTTTGGAGCTCCTACAAAGGATAGCACGTGTAATCAAAGATTACCTTGGCGTTCTTAATGAAGATTCATTACGCAAAAATTTTGTTCTTGTATATGAATTGCTTGATGAAGTCATCGTAAGTATCTTCTTTGTTACTCATGATAGCAAGTATTCTCTGAGAAACATATTGATTTGTAGGAATTTGTATGCTAATTTCTTAAGCAGAACCATTCTACTGAATCAGGTCATTCTGTTTTTATCCGTTGTATATTTCATTTGCAGGACTTTGGTTATCCACAAACGACATCTACAGAGGTTCTAAAGTCTTATGTATTTAATGAACCAATTGTGGTTGATTCTTCGCGAATCCCTCCTCTTGGTCCGGCAGCAATGTTTATGGTATACCTCATATGTCATGATGGGTAGCGATTGGAAAATTTGTAAAAATTTTTGACTACCATAATGTTTTTTCAAGCAGAAGTGCATTTATTTGATTTTTTATTTTTTTTTATAATTTTGATCTTCTATCGATTGATTTAACTTCTGCGTCATGCATTATTGCAGCAACAAAACACCAAATGAGTTGAAATATTTGTTGATGTTATTGAAAAAAGTGTCACATTCAGCTCTAGTGTGAGTGAACATACACTGATTTTTCAGCAATTTATACTTCTCTTTATAACTGTCTTAAGTGCCTATGTTTTTTGCTGTTGTAATCCAAATCAAGGGCTCACTGTAGTTATGTGACCGCAATACTATATTTGTTAATTTTCATTTAGGCATATTGTTGCTAGTAAGCGTTACACATTCCAGAATCCTAGGCATTTTGGAGAAGCTTTCTCCTGACTAGAGTACAATGAAGGAAAATAGTAAAGATTTGGTTCCTGCCCCTAGTTGCCCCCTAAGTTCCACTGAATGTTAAGTATATTATCTTTATTTTAACCTTGGAAGTTTTTCTACTTTTCTTTATTATCATTGTCATTATCATTATTGCAAATATTGTCTTTATAAATTATAATTCTCCATTCATTTTTATTGAGTGTTGCATGAGCTGTTAAAACTGTCTTGCACAATTTCTTTGCTCAATTCTATTTATATTATCTATGATCTACTCCTTTTTCTTTTGAATCCTTCTACTTTCATACCCACTTACTGGAAAATATTTTTCCACTCTTGTACATTCCTAAATCATCCAAGTTATTTTTTTAATACCTTATCTTCAGTCAATGTTAGTCTCACCATTTTTCCAGGACAATATCTAAACTTATCTAATTATTGTTGGTGTAAAAAATTACCTCAAAGTTTTCATTATTGTCTTATTTGTATGGTAATTGTGAGGCACTTACCATTTTAGCCATTTAATTCTATTAATTATATTCTCATCTATATTCCTACTATTCTATATAATAGTTCCAATGCACCAAAAACAATAAGATGTATATCAGTTAATCTTCTAGTTGTATTAGTTGGTGATTATCGGCTTCACATCCATTAAAGTTACATATCATTCACTTCATTTTTGAATGCTGTTGTTATTAAAAGTGCCAGTATCCTCGATATGATATTGCTGCCAATGTTTGATGCACTAAGTGCCATCATAGGTTGTTCCCTTGTAAAGATCTGCATTAAAATATAACAATTATTTTTATAAGTCTATTTGAATATTTAAGTTATGAGGAATATTTCTGAGAGTATAAAATAATAAATATCACATTCAACTTTGTTAAATAAATAATTATTTTAAGTTTTATTGTATTTCATGATTACACAAAATTTTAGGTGACCCATTTAAATGGTTTAAACTGTTAAAATGCTTGTAGCATGCATAACCTAATGATTATCGAATATGGCCATAACCAATTTCATATCCATTCGTGTTTCTTGTTCTTTCACTGGAGTTATAGTCATTTATCTTTTATTTATCTCTATAGACTCATTCTATTGGTTTTTAGGATTTACCAATCTAGAACTTTAAACCTTGAACCTATATTTACTCTAAATTATCCCCCGATGCATTTGTTTTGTTCACCAAATTCTGATGCATTTTTTCATCAGACAATGAGAAATTGTTATCATAAAAAATTTACTCTGCTTTTGTGTTTGGAGTACTTAAACTTATTGCTCCTATCATGGCAAGGCTCTTACCTCAGTACCCACAATTTCAAGGCATGGTGGTCACTTAGAAAACACCTTTGAGATGTTGTGGGTTTGTGCAGTGTAAGACTCTATGCCTTTCTTTTACCTCATTTGTATGCCGAATGAGTATCATACTTTTAAAAACACACTATTGAGTAATCTTAATCCTCAGCATCTAACTATTTCCTCTATTATATACATGAAAAAGGTCTTGCTGATTAGATTTGTCATCTGTTAATAAAATGTACCAAAGCATCTCACTTGAATGTATCAAAATAGTATCTTCATAACTAATGCAAGATTATATAAATTGAACATTTATCCTTAATGTAATCCCATCTCTAAAGTTAGTCCATATTCTACAACTCTTTAGGAACTCTTTTGTTTGTTCAAAAAGAAAAAAAAAACTAAGTGATAATAACTTGCTTTATTGTATTTTTAGCTTATATATTATGCATATTATTTATTTCTTACTTTTTTAGGTTTTGAGACTAGATTATATTTTTTATTACAATAAGATTTAAAAAAAAAACAAATATATTATACAACAACAACAATAAGCCTTTATCCCACTGCGTGGGGTCAGCTGCATAAATAATTCTTCTCTATTATTCCCTATTAAGTGTCAAATTCTAATCTAATTCTAATAAAAGGTCATTTTTGTACTTCTTAACCAAGTCTTTTTAGGTTTATCTTTATCTTTCTTAATATACGTAGAATCCAACTAACTTGGTCATCAGATGGTCGGCATTTTATATGACCAAACCATCTAAGGTGTCTCTCTCTAATCTTATGTGCTATTGGAGCTACTCCAACCTTTTCACGTACATATTTGTTTCGCATTCTATTTTTAAGTGAAACCGCTCACCCACTTGAGCATTCTCATCTCTACAACAATTAATTTTATGCTTCTCTTTAACTGGCTAACATTCTGCACCACCACCATCTTATAAAATTTTCCAATAAGTTTAATAAGTGGTACTTTTCTATCACATAATATGCTCGATGCATTCCTCCTTTTCAACCATCCAACTTGAATTTTACTAATAACATCCCCATCTATTTCACCATCACTTTTAACAATAGACTCAAGTTATCTAAATCATTCACTCTTTTAAATAACTTGATCACCATTGTCGCAACCCCAGCACTTGATCTTCTACAACTAAAATTAAACTCCATGTATTCGGCTTTAGAACTACTCAAATGAATGCCTTTAGACTGTATGGTTGACCTCCATAACTCGAGTTTCTCTTGAACTCCCTCCCTAGTCTTATCAACAAGAAGAATATCATCCGCAAAAAAGCATACACCAAGGCACATCCTCCTATAAATGTTTAGTAAGAACACCCATAACTAAAGCAAAAAGATATGGGCTTAAAGCCAATCCTTGATGTAATCCAACTGAAAAAGGAAAATACTTAGTAAAAAAAATCCATTGTAATAAAAAAAATATAATCCAATCTCAAAACCTAAAATGCTAAGAAATAAATAATATGTATAATATATAAGCTAAAAATACAGTAGAATTTTGGGGTTTAGCTTACATGTGTCATTGTTTGATATACATTCAAAGTAGATCATGATTTTTGTTCTCCATATAGATTCAATTATTTTTTATGACATGGAACCATCAAATAATATATTTGCAACTGTTCCTTTGATTATTATTTTCAGTCGCATAATCAAACTTGCTTAACGCAGGGCTACATACTTACTTCTGAGGTCGATGGGACTATTCAAATGAAAAGTTACCTCACTGGAAATCCAGATATACGATTGGCTCTTAATGAGGATCTGAGCATTGGCAGAAATGTCGGAAATTCTATGTATGGTATGACTATCAATCATGTGTTCATGTCAATTTGATAGACACTTATTGTATGTGTGATATTAACAATTATTAATCAATATTATTAAATGAAAAAATAGTACATAAGTTTCCTTGGTTAAAATATAATTGATTTAAAATATAAAAGAATGTTGATATGACTTTTATACCTAAGATTAAGTATAAAAAATGTTGTAATATTGGAGTATCATATGCTAGAAGAATATTCTTGAGACTTCGAAGTAATTTTCGAAAAATATGATCAGATTTGTTATATTGTAGGTATGTAAGTTTGGGCTATAAGAAAGTCACCAGTAGCCAAGTTAGGTGTGCCTAAAAATAAAAATATTTAGATTGATGTGTGAAAATTATAAAGAGTGGATGGATGAATGATTATACTAGAGGGATGGTGAGAGTAGCAACTATTGGAGGTAAAGTAGTGGATAATAGATTTAGGTGGTTGGACATATATAATGAATGGCTGAAAATACACTCGTCAGATGCATAGATAAATTAATGTTGAATGATTTTGAAGGAAGATGTTAGAGCAAAAGGTAAAATGGTAGAAATTGTGTAAAATAATTGGCACAGAATAGGTTTAACATTTCATATAGCACTCAAATTGAAAGGATGGAGATTCATAAAAAATAGTTGGTGATTTTGATGATGATGATGTCATCCATTACTGTAGATCAGTGATTTAAGTTTTTGGAAAAATTATATTTTAAGAACGTGATTAGTCATTCTTATCTCTAAGATTGCTCTCTCTCTCTCTCTCTCTCTCTTTTGTTTTGTTGCAGATTATAGAAGTTCTACTGGAGGAGGGGCGGTGATTCTTGATGATTGTAACTTCCATGAATCTGTGCATCTTGATAATTTTGATTTAGATAGAACCTTAAGTTTGGTGAGTTTATCATAAGGAATAATGTAGTTGAGTATTAAGATGCTCATTGCTTATTCACTTATGTCTACTTATTTTATACTCAAGCAAGCATGAGTAATGCATTTTAGGGTGCTGTTACATGATTACTGCTGACAGTACTATCCTTGATCACAGGTACCACCTGATGGAGAATTTTCTGTAATGAATTACAGAATGACTCAGGAATTCAAGCCTCCTTTCCTTATTAATGCATTGATTGAAGAAGCTGGGCCACTCAAGGTGTATAAAATCTCGACATAATTTTCTCCTTATTTGGTGAATTGGTGTCGGCCTAAATAGTTGTCAAGTCATTAATCTATATTTGAACTAGGATAATATTTTTTTTTATTTTATTTGACAAAGGCTGAAGTCATTATTAAAATCCGTGCTGATTTTCCATCAAGTATCACTGGAAATACAATTACAGTGCAAATGCCAGTGCCAAAATACACAACAAGGTGATCTCTTTTACTTTTTGGTTTTTGTTTTAAAGCATTCTGAATTTATTGGCAATTTAAGCATGTGATCATGTGCCTTTTCTGGCAAATTCTTGAATGATTGCCATCAAAGTTTTCAGCAACTATTTGATTTATGTTACTTAAAAAAACAACTATTGATTTATGTTCATTTATCCATAGCAATGATTCTTGATTGTGACTTGTGTTGCATTTTTAAAACACTGTCTATTACTGTTGTTCCAAGTAAAGTTATTTTATTCTTTTATCAATGCCTTATTGTCCAACTATGTCGAAGGCATTTTGGCACAAATTTGAAGTTTTATTATAGTTCAAGGTCGAGGATTTCTTATCATTATCAACAGTACCTGCTTCAATTCCATTTGTTTACAGTTATGTTTATTCATCTTCTCAGCTATGAATTAATGTTAAAGCATCGCATATGGTGCTTCTTTTTGTGCTTTATCTCTTGGGCAAATTCTAATCAAACAAGATCTGACCTGCCTTTTTTATTGATTCTATTTTCCAATTTGTTGGTGTTTCTATGTTTTGGATGGAATATTTCACGGTGAATTGTGTGTGCTTTATCTGAGTATGTTAATGTAATCAAATATAATGGGTTTTTATTGAATACTCTGTGGCTTGGATCTAAGGGTTCTATAATGTAAGTATTTCTCGTTATTTATTGCTTCAGTTGTATGAGACCAATCTGTGTAACATTATATTGAGTTTATAAAATTTACTACACGGTGTGACTTGAAGGCTTTGCCTACCCTGTTCGATTCACCTCCTAAAACATGTATATTGTTACTCTGCAGGGTTAGCTTTGACTTGGAAGCTGGGGCGATTGGACAAACAACTGATTTTAAGGAAATGAACAAGAAGCTAGAATGGAACCTAAACAAGGTAATAAGGACAAATATTTAATATTTTATATACTTCTACACTGATGTGAAGCTTTTGATATTATTTAGGGGGCTATTTGGTTATTTAGGATAAGAGTCAGTTGGTTTGTTGTTATCTTTCACACTGAGCTAATTTGAATAGCATTAATAGGTAAGATTGAGGCAATCTAAATAGTGATTAAATTGGATAGAATTTAGGATGCATATAGTTGCAGCTATTTGAACAACATTTGTGAAGTATTGTAGAAAACTATTGTTTGAAAGCTACTGTTGTTGAAGAAGTGTTTCTGTTTAAAAAATTCACTTGTGAAACTGTTGTGTTGCAGCTGTCTTTGAAAAGATGATTGAAATACCCTTATGTGTATATAAATACGAAGATTATTCAAATGAAAGTTTATTCTTATATTTAATTGTATAAACAAATCAAATATATAAGTCATTACAAAATTATTAATTTTGCAGAAGAAAGATAAACATAACAGACATTGAAAGTTTAAACAATACTTTAAACATGATTAAAGAAAACCTCAACGATTAATATATAACGCCAATTCACTCATTAACTAATGTATTCGTAATCTGTTCTCACAATTCAATAATCTCTTTAGCACCATCCTCATCTTGTGTGTAGGTCAGCTAGATCATCATCAACTTATAATATGGATTGCCCTAAGCAGTACTCAAATGCTTCAGGAGGGATTGATTTTTTTCTGCATTAGTAAAATCAATGTCATTAAGTGAAGGATGTTGATATATTATTGTGGCCACAATCTTCACTTGCTTTTAGAATGAATATATAGGCATATCTTGTAGAATAATCTATTTTTCTTCTAAACTTCAAAGGCCACTCGATGACATAAGCAGAAAAAAGTATTGCTTATTAAATATTTCAGAGAAATGAATGCAAGCTTATAACTATACATGACACGATCACAATTATAGCCGAAAAATCAACTAAACTTCAAGATGATAGCAATCAAAATATGACACGGTCACAATACTATGCAAATTTTGATCTTCAAACAACATACAGCTCTAACAAACATATAGCCTATGTTTAAATACAAATCCAATAAATTTAACTCGCAATCCACTGTCACAAGGTAAGTAGCCATTAGAAAACACTAGATACTGGCTAATAAGTAGATGTGTAGACATAGGTAAGCAGCCATTAGGTATGCAGCCATTAGAAAACACCAAGAAAACAACGATTAGAAAACACCAGATGAATAATTACACAAAGAAAAAGTACCCAAATATATTACATTTTTTGTAGATCCAGAAAGGCATAATAGGCATTATAAGAAATTATCCAAAACATTGGTAAAATCATGAATATCCTAATCATCGTGGCCAAAATCATCAAATCGCCTCAATTAAAATAGTGACAAGCAGAGGATTGAGGAAGAGAAAAGAAAGCATTTCTCTCTATTAAACAGAGATTTGCGAAATTATGATCTCTATTACGAGCCAAAATAGCTTCTCGAAGGTGATCGACAGGGCTACAGGTTGATTCCCTAGCCCTAGATGAAATTAGAAAACATGCCTAACAACAATTAGAAAACACCAGATGATGAATACACAAAGAAAAAGTACCCAAAAATATCACATTTTTATAGATCCAGAAAGGCATAATAGGCATTATAAGAAATTATCCAAAAAATCATTAAAATTGTGAATGTCCTAATCATTGTGGCCAAAATGATCAAATCGCCTCAAATAAACTAGCGACAAGCAGAGGATTGAGGAAGAGAAAAGAAAGCATTTCTCTCTATAAACAGATATTACTGATTGAAAGATAATATTACTGCTTTTTGAATAGCATTGCTATTTAAATAATAATGTTACAGTCTTTATGTTCTTCATTCATTAGATTATTCTTGTGTTAAGTGTGGAAACTTGAATGTTTGGCAACTTTCCACTTCTCTGATCATATATGTATTCTAACGAAGTGTAAACTTATTTTTAGATCGTTGGAGGCGCTGAACACACATTACGAGCAAAACTCACTTTTTCTCAGGAATCACACGGTATGAATTTTTGAATTGGTGGTTTCTTGAAACTCCATTATTTTCAGCCATTCGGCTTTCTGGTGGGTTAAAATATTGTGCTATTCCTTGCATTAATAATACAGGAAATCTAACGAAGGAAGCAGGGCCTGTTAGCATGAATTTCACCATACCTATGTACAATGCATCTAAGCTTCAGGTTAGTTGCACGCTTTGTTTTCTATTCTCTTCCATGAGCACAACTCTCCATGCATGAAAGTTTAGTGAGGATTTGTGGGTGCCAATTAGTCCCCTTAGTGTAAGGGCTTTGATTGAATATTATAGTTAACGTCATGACTTTGAATTCACCATAATAAAGAAATAAATTTCAAAATAGTCCCCTGACTATTTGCAAATTATCAATTTGGTCTTAGAATATGAAAATTGATCCAAAATGGTCACTCAGGTAGAGAAAAGGATACAATATGAATTATCTTACAGTTGAAATTTATTATTTCAGGTAAGATACTTGCAGATAGCGAAGAAATCCAAGTCTTACAATCCTTACCGTTGGGTTAGATATGTTACTCAGGCTAATTCCTATGTGGCTCGCTTGTAAGTATTTGTGCCTTTATATATCACTGTCCAAATAATAGAGAATTATGAGGTAATGGAACAGTCTTATGTGCTTGCTGTAACTCATGCTACTATTTTTTTTAATAATCTTTTATTTAATGAACCTTTTAAGATTTGAATGTTAATTATATATATTTATGTGATAGATAATCTTGTTCATTTTCATGCATTTTTATATAATAATGTGAATAGAGAGAGAGAGAGAGAGAGAGAGAGAGATCTATTGAGTGAGGCATCTATTAGCATGGAGAATTTGCAAGGCTTGATGTGCCCTAAACTCTATTGAGACGAAGAAGATGCCCATCCAATGTTGGATATCAATTATAAAAGATATAGTAGTCCTTGTTGTGCCACATTAGATGTTTTATTCTTCACAGCTAAATTATGGAGTTGAAGGCTAGTTTATTTTGTTGGATTCTAAAAGTGGTTTAAAGTCTTCTGAAAAGCTATTCTTTAGCTTTTGAAAAGGGCTAAACGTTTCAAATGGATGGAATTAAAACTCCGTTTCAAAAAGCACACTATTCAAACGGGTATCAAAATTAAAAATTTAGGCTCTTAAAAGCAAAACGCACTAAAAAAGCTCTCCCAACGGAGCCTAAGTCTACTTAACATGTTAGTGGCCTTCATACACTTAGATGTTGTTTGGGCTCACTTTTATTTTTTAATTTTAATTCAAATTTAATTTAATTTAATTTAATTTATATTTTATTTTAAAATAAAAATATATTTGGCATTGATGATTAATTTTTAAAAATACTCAAAATATCCAAAATAAATTTTGAATTTTTTAAATATAATATAATTTACTTATAAAAATATATTAAACAAGCATTGTTTTTAAAAATAACAAATAAAAAAGAAGATAAAGTTGATCCCAACCAGATAAATATATTTCGCTGTTGCATATATTGATATATTTCGCTATTGCATATATTGCATATACTTAAATTAATTGTTAATTATTTTTTTCAACCTCATCTTAAGGTTAAGTAAATAAGCCGACACCTAAACTAATTATATAATGCATTTATGACATACACTAATTCAAGCATTTAAATGTATAATTAACATATATTCTAAAAAAAATCTCAAAATATATTTAATTTGATTGGTCCCTTAGTCTTAGCCAATGAAAAATATTTAAGTCATCTCCAATATCATAAAATCCCTCTTTGCAATTTCTCCATGCATGTTCCATATATTTTAAAATTTTGGCAATTCAAAACAATTTCGAAAATTACATAAATATTTTGGGAATTTCTTAAAATTCATTCATGCACTTTTATTGTATTTTAAAATTATTTATATTCAAATAGAATTTAGGAAATTCCCTAAATATTTCTATATCTATAGGGCATTGTACTCGGTCCATAAATCACATTTTGCATTTTATCATGTTATTTCACATATGTAAAATCACAT
The DNA here is from genome assembly GCA_021442155.1 of Cymbidium sinense. NCBI lineage: Eukaryota > Viridiplantae > Streptophyta > Magnoliopsida > Asparagales > Orchidaceae > Cymbidium > Cymbidium sinense. Next base: position 3,588,815 of record CM038229.1, on the reverse strand, counting down.
AAGTTTATGTAATTATTTTAAATCTCATGAAAAAAATAGAATTTTTTTTTAAAGTTCTAGAATTTAAAATAATTATGTCTTTTATTTTTCATGGATGGAAAATTATTTCAAAAAATTTAATTTTTGAAAATTCTATCTGTCATGGCTTCCCTTCTTTTAAGAAGCATCTTCCTCAATAGGTTTTATAGATCATATTTGAATATTAGATATATAAATAAATAAAAATTAATTATTATTTATATAATTTCCTCTATAATTTATTATTCTATTTATCTTAACTACATAAAATTTTCTTTTAAGAAGCATCTTCCTCAATTCATTAAAACCAAAATATTGACAACGCTTATTTTTCTTAATTCAAACATTTTTTTTTTAATATCTTGCAAATTAGTCATCAATCTCTTCACTATTTATTATATATATTTATTTTCCACTCAAAATTAAAGAAAAACGCATTGTAGTCTTCTTAATATAATTAATTATTTGTTTGATCTTTCATCTTTAGCTGAATACTCCATTATTGGATTTCAAGGAATGGAAAGGATCATGGCCTTAGAACAGTGGTTTAATTATGGAAATAATCTCTATTTAAAATCATATTTCAAACCTAAAAAAAATGAAAACATTTACATGAATTCCTTCAATCAAAAGTTGCAATCAGGCACTTCAAAAAAGGTAATATTGTATCTATAACCTCAGCCAAGCAGCATCCAATGAGCAAAACTACATGAATTCCTTAAATGTCTCTTACAACTATACCATCCTTCCTATATAACTCTTAACAAAATGGTTATTTTTGTCTAATCTTTACCTATCCTAAAATATAAAATAAATAAACAAATAAACAAATAAATAAATAAATAAATAAAATTATTTCTGCAACGACTAGTGACCAATTAGAGTTTCTAAAAAAAAAATTTTTTGGTGGTCAGGTAAAGAAAAATCTAGTAATAAAAATTGGAATCCTTATGACTTGGAACCTTTTACAGAGCACTGAGCGTACTTCCATTATAGAACTTGAGGCTCCAGGTCCTTGTTTTGCACTGCATTTCCAAGCAATTGTTGCATTTTTGATGCAAATGTTTCATCCAGAATCTGCATTTTTATATACTTCGTATTAAATTCAAAAAAAATATTAGCACTGTTAGAGGTGCCAATAATTGACTCAACTCGACAATTCTACAAACTCAGTTCGAGAAAATTAAGTTATGGTTGATCAGATTAATTTGCGTCTTGGGTTCGGTCGGAAGTATCTGACCTATTTAATTTTTCGGATTGGGATGAGTTCGGGTTGACATGCCAACCTGATTTTAACTCACGAATTTGAATTGGGTCGAGTTTGGGTTAATCAGGTTGCTCAAGCAATTTCGAGTCAAATTAATTTTAGGTCAGACTTCCCATCTATGAACCGGAATTGACACCATAAGGTACAGTAAGATACGTATTCTTGATGAAGAGCTGAAGTGGTAGTTGTTGAGATAAAATGAGACGTTTACTTACAGAAACTGTGACTCTTGCACTTTTACACCAAGATCTGTTCTTCTTATCTTCCAGGAAAGTTAGAACGTCCTGAAACAATGCAAAGTCAAAGTATTAACAATTAGTAGGAACAGATTAAATAAAACCTATGAAGCACGGATATTGACGCAGACACGATATGACAATAATAAGGAACATGGCATGGTCTTAAAAAGTAGGATATTATTGGAAGTTTCTTCTGAGTACGGAGAGAATGATGACTAAGTTATAAATTTATCATCTTTGAGTGTTTTTGGTCTGTAAATCACTTAAGTGCAAATCATCCACTCCAAAGCTCTGAGCAAAACTTTTAGCTGGAATTAAATCATTTCCATCATAAACAATTAATATAAATATATGATAAAAAAATCAAATTTCAATATTGTCAGTCTAAAAGAATCACACAATTAAGCATAATATGCATCACATAAAAAACTTAAAAGATCAATAAAATAAAAGAAGATTTACATACATACCTCACAAATCCTAACATCTAAAGTTTGATATTTTCACCATCACTATATATGAAAAGATGTATTTAATTTTAAAAAGATAATAATAGTGATATTTTTGATGTGATATTTACGATATGGGTGTCATGTATGTTACTGAGGGATCCGAAAATTCGCCACCGACATCTTTCAAAAAAAGGAAAGAGTTGATAATTTGCAGATGAATAAGTAGATAAGACACTAGAGATTTCGCTCTCATTTGGAACTTTTATATCTGTTCGGTTTCATAGAAGCTATAGTTAATTACCCTCTCAATACCGAGAGAACTCGATGCGAAAATTAATCGCTAAAGAACGGTATATAATCAGTGAGTGGAGTTTAACTTATGAAATTTATTATTTTAACTTAAAACTTTTGGAACGGCGACACGCTCATCAAGATCCCATGGTTCATTATCCCTCGTCATGATCCTCGGTCCACTTAGGAGGTAGAATGACCCAACCCGAAAGGATCCTTGTCAAGAACGCCGCCCAAGGTCCTTGTAGACTCAGTGGAGCCAAGGGACAAATATAAGTCAACCTTAGCTAACATAGTGCTTTGCCAACCAAATACATTCTACATTTCACGTCAAAGAGCGTCATGGGAATATACGGCCGCTACCGACCGTAATTTAGTGCCATATCGACAACCACCCTCGAGGGTCGTCAGAACCGCCATTTATGTGGTGCCATATCCAAGAAACCACGGACAGAGGACACCGCCACGCCCCACGCTTTAGAATATTCTGGATATGATTTAATTGACATCGCTTTCATGAGAAAAAAGTTTTAATTTATTCACCAAGACAAACAATCAGGGTGGATTTATTTTATTTATTATTTTTAGTTTTAATTTAAATAATTCATTTCATTTTTATATTTTGTTATTTTCTTTTGAATTTTGATCATTTTATGATTGATTTTAGATTTGAATATATGATCATTTATCATTGAAATTTTAATCATAATTACCCTTCTCGATCCTAGTTATCAATCGATAATTGGCCTACTCGTCCATTTTCTGAGGATCTTCATTATCAAGATAATCCTTCAAAACCTTGTCCACTCTAGTCAACATGTATGACTGCTCGGACTTTTCTTCCGAGGATTTGATTTTAAGATGTGGATTCATCAGATATATTAAAATTTCTGATATTATTAATTGAAATTTTATAATATCACATTTTAGGTAACTAATCCAAGACCAAACCGGATTATAAGATCTATTCTTTATATTGACTTAATTACTCCAACATGCACGGATATCTGTTTCAAAATTGCATGGACATTATAATGTCTAATGTCAAGCCACAAATTTTGATTTTGAGTTTTGTTAACTTAACCGGCCCTAAGACCAAACCGGATGAAAGATCTGTTCTTTTGTTTTATACCTAACTCACATGCCCCTATTGTTAACACTTCAACATATACAAAGATTCTGTTTTAAAATGTTGTACATTAAATGTCTACAAACGTAGTCAATTTGCAAAGTTTAGATTTCAATACGACATTTTTTTTAACTAACTACCCGACAAACCGAAAAGATGTATAAGACTGCTCTCACCGAATTTGACATTTTGAGTTTTATGCATTATCAAGATCTAAGATAGATATAAGATTCAGAATACGCTAATTTTGAACAAACGACCTTTTAAATCACAATAAAGGAAGGATAAAAATAAATAAATCATTGAAGCCCATATAATCTGGAAGAATAAAGGATTTAAGACATTTTGATAAAGATCACCTTATGTAATAAAAATCAGAAACATAAGAAAATAAAATAATGAGGCCCATATGATCATAAGAGAATAGCTTAAAGTGGACAAGATTTGTTGTCAAGATCTCCCTTGTATAACAAAATCACAAAACATAAGGGTTGAAAATAATTGATTTGGAAGCTACGACCATATGTAGGCAATACTTAAAGTACGATTTTGTTTTCAAGATCACTCCCATGTAACAAAATCAGAAACATGTTGAAAATAATTGATTTGGAGCCCATATGATCATAAGTAGGTAATGCCTAAAATAGCAGTAATTTGATTTAAAGCACTTTCTCCCACATGTAAAATCAGCAAAGATGGTGAAAATAATTGAAGGCCCATACGATGTAAGTTTAATACGATCGTAGTAAGAATGCCTAAAACGCAGAATTTGATTTAAAGAAACTCCCTATGCAAAATCAGCAGCTGGGGTTGAAAATAATTGATTTGGGCCCATACATCATAAGTAGAAATGGCTGAGCATTTGATTTGATCAAGATCACCTCCTTATAACAAAATTAAAAGATAGCGAAAATAATGATTTAGTATATGAATTATATGAGGGGCCTAAAATGAGTGATTGATTTGATCATTTCCTTATGTAACAATCAAGAAGATAAAATAAAATTGATTGGCTATACGATCATAAGTGGATGAGCCTAAAAAAAAAAAGAATTGAATTATTTTGAGTGATGAGGGCATGCCACATGTCCATGCATGTGGTTATGACAAATGCATGATGACCTCCTCGCGATTTTATATGACCATATATGATGATATAAAGATGAGAAAAAAGAGGAGGCTAGAAAATCTATAAATAAGAGGGGAATTCTCATAAAATCCTCACACACTTCCTACTCTCATTTCTTTCCTTCTCCCTTGATTTCACAAGTTTGAGTTCTCAAGCTTAAAGAGAAAGCAGCCATAAAAGATTTGTAAGTTTTACCCTTCTCCTTCCTTTAGCAATTTTCCATTTTTTTTTGGTATTTTATGATATGTCATACATATGAAGATTCATTCATATGTGTTCAAGTCTTCACCTCATGATGTATATAAATTATAAATACAAGAAAGTAGTGAGGATTTATGGCATAGTTTAATGATTTCATATACATGTTTGATAGAGTCACTTTACATATTTGCCATAAATGATAACTTTCATAAGATTGATAAGTATTCATATATGATGAAGATTTTAAGCCAATACGTTAACCTAAACATTTCATTATTTCTTTTCTAACTCCCCTTTTTTTTTAAAGTTTCTCCCAAGCCATCCCCGATAGGGGCTGGACCCACCACGCCAAGAAAGATGGTGGTGTCGTGAGACATACCGAATTTACACCACGCCAAGAAAGCGTGCATGTCGATAACACGATAGATTTCGCCACGCCGGAATAACGCGAGCAATTTTATCATCAGCTTACGCAACAACGAAGACTATCACAAGTCCGCGGAACAATGCACTTATAAGATATAATAAATTGATTCACATAATGAAAAGTATAAACATTTATACGACACATTTCAACTCTTTTTTTATCAAAATTTGACAGCCTCCGCCATCCCCGCATAAGCCGAGACTAGTTCCCACCACGCCAAGAAGGTGGTGAGGTCGCAGACACCTGACCGAAATTTATTTGCCCACCACGCCAAGAAAGACGCGTAGCATAACACAACATAGATTTCGATGTGGAATAACGCGAAGCAGACTTATCATAACAGCTTTCGCCACGCAACGCATTCTTATCAGAGTTTCCGCCAGCAACAATGGAACTACAGCATATTGTGGAACAACGTAATGATTATCACAAAGTTTATCAAACAAGTGAACGGCATTTATAAGTATATTTCGCCACGAACAATGAACAATACAGCCACCGCATGGAATAATAACGCAATTATAAGAAAGATATTTCCTCGCCATTAACAACGAAGCATTTTATCATTTTCGCCGCAAAACAATGTAACGCCGCGCGGAACAATGAACGGATTTATAAGAAAGATATTTCCCGCCACGTTGGAACAACGGAACAGTACTTATCAGCTTCCACGAGAACAATGTGAACAGATTATACATAGCACGAACAATGAACAGTTATCAAGTTCCGTAGAACAATAACGCATTTACAAAGAAAATATTCCGCCAACAACGCAACAGTACTTATCAAGTTTCCACGCATTGGAACAATGGAACGCTTATGAAGAAAGATATTTTCGCCAGCCGGAACAACGAATGCAGTACTTATCAGTTTCGCCGCATGGAATGTGAACGTAATTTATAAGAAGATATTTCGCCACGCAAACAACATGAACAGTACTTATCATTAAGTTTCCGCCACATAACAATGTGAACGGGTACTATAAGAAAGATATTTTCCGCTTACGCCGAACAACGAATGATTATCACAAGTTTCCACGAAACAATGAACGGATATAAAGAGATATTTCCGCCACGCAACAACGAACAGCGATTTATCAGTTTTCACCGCGAACAACGCGAACGGCACAAAAGATATTTCCGCCACGCCGGAACAACGTGAACGTGCTTTATCATAAGTTTCCGCCGATTGAACAATGAACGCATTATAGAAGATATTTCGCCACGCCGGAACAATGCGATTTATCACAAGTTTCTCCTAGAGAACAATAACGGGTACTTTATAAGATATTTTCTCACCACGAACAACAACAGACTTATCAAAGTTTCCACCGCATCAACAATGTGAACGGTACTTATAAGAAAGATATTTTCGCCAGCTGGAACAACGTGAAGCGATTATTACAAGTTTTCACCGCATAACAACGCAATTTACATTATAAAGATATTTAGAAACTTTGCACATGTATATGCATACATATTTAAACAAGACATAAAGCCGCTATATACATTTTCATAATATTTCACAATTTTGATTAAAACATTCAAATGCTGTTCGTAACATAAACTTTAATTACAAGTATTTCTAAATCAAATTTCATATTTTGATTCATATTCTTGCCCGCTAATAAAATATTAAGTGATAGAAATGCAGTATGCGAAAGATATGCAAGAGGTATAAAATGAAATCTAAATGAAGTAATACCAAGATGGCATGACTCCAATAAAGAAAAAGAAAGTGATTTTGATGTATTACATTTCTAGATGGCCATTTCATGATTTCCAGATCCCAAACCCATTTCAAAGAAGCAGCAAAGTGAAATCTAGAACAAAATCCCCAAATAGAAATTTCCCAACATGCTTGTAATTTCATGATAACAATAAACATGGGTAGCCATACATCTCAAACCCATTTTCAGCCAAGTGAGATTTAGCAACAAAATCCTCCAAATAAGAACACATGCGAATTTCTGATGACAAAATAAACATGGGTTACCATACAACATCCAAAACCCATTTTCACAAAAGTGAGATCTAGCAACAAAATCAAATAGAAATTTCAAACATTTTGCAATTTCATGAAAAATATAAACATGGGTTTTAATATACAACATCCAAAACCCATTTTCAGAAGCTACAAGTGAGATCTAGGCAACAAAATCCTCCAAATAAATTTCAGCCAACATAGCCAATTTCATGGGATGACAAAATATAAACATGGGGTTTTGGCCATACAACATCCAAAACCCATTTCAGAAAGTAGCATGAATTTAAGCACAAATAAAAGTTTCACTTGCCAAGCCCTAATTTTCAATGCCCAAATGCACAAAGAAAAAAATTGTTGAGAGAAACACCCTGAGGTGTTGATTTGCTAAAAGGAGAAGAAGGAGAGTTTCAGGTTTATGCAGAGGGACCTCTTAGGCTCAAGGATTCAGGCTCTTCACCAAGGACGGACCAAGAGAGGAAGGAAGAATCGAGAGGAGAAGAGCCGAGAGAAATGTGAGAAGAGAGTTCTCTGCAAGGAGGTTCCATTGCCTAGAGCTCGACGACCGATGAACGGAGCTTTTCGAGAAGGAGAACGCCGCGCTAAGCTAGAGAGGGAGGATCGTAGAGTGGCCGTCCTGAGCTGACGAACCGAGAGCAACAAGAGGGAGAGGATCCAGAGCAAAACGAGAGGGAAATGTCGAATGGGTCACCTCGCTTTCCCTTAGAGCGCTCGATGAACGAGCGCGGATTGATTAGAGGGATTTAGATAGCTATTAGTCCCTTTAATTATAATTTAATATTATTTTATGATATTAATTATAAACCCCAGAATATGGGTGTCAATTTAAGTGTTTAGTAAACGAAATGCCGATCAATTCGATGAGGTCGTTTCACAACGCCGACGGCTAGGATGAAATTAGGTCTAAATTATGCGACGTCGTGATTAATGACCAGTCGCGGCACACTTTCGATCGATCGCGGCGCCGCTTTGATAGTCTCGACGCTTCGCCTTGCCTCAATTTCGAACCGAGGTCATTTAGACATCGCCGAGGCTTTTCGACTTTGATATCGATAATTTCATTAAAATTAATTTTAATTTTGATCGATCATTAATTGATTTGATATTTTCTATATAATTATTTTGATGCTTTCGATGCAGCAATTTTCAAATCAAATCAATTTAATTAATTTCACGCGATTAGAGATTTAACTGTCATTTACTTAATTTTAAATGACACATAGTCACGCCCCAACAAACAATGATCGTGATGTTTGTTGTACACTATTGAACTTGCGGATCTCCAAGAGATTTGCTTGGATGTCGCTAAGTTGTAGTTTCTACAACTTCTCGATAATACTGACGTTCATAAGTGGGTATAACTCTGGTCAAGTAAGATCTCATTAAATTTGTACGCAACACGCTTGTTAAGGATTACTCTTTCTTTTATGGGTTTCTTTTGTCTTCATTTTCTTCTTTCCCTTCTTACTATCTTTCTTCCTCCTCCCCATCTCCTTAGATCAAGGGATGATTATCCTGAAATCCATCGGAGGCATGATCATATGCGACTCACGCAATGAGCGATGAAGAGAACGTGATTTTCTTACGCTGAGTTGATTTCTATGGACCCGCCACCAATATCACTCACCGCCAAGAGATGCAAACACCGCTACTTCTCGCTCATTTCGATCGGGTGAAGAGAATTGCTATTGGGAGACTTTATGTGAGGTCAATTTTAGTCACAAATGAAAACCTGATAATTCACCAAGTCAGCTGAGCCGAGAGCGATTATGCTTGGAAAGCAATCGACTTTGCTCATGATGAATTTGAAAGAGCCCGCGGCTTTAAGAGAACTTCGCGGGTGAGTCTACGCATTTGCTCAAATTGAAAGCATCACTAAGATTCAAGCTCTGGAGGGAGCTTAAGCATTCGTTGCAAGACAGACCGGTGAGCAAGATACGAACTCATGGAGGGAGCAACAATGTCGCCCCGATCGGCTATGCGATGTCAAGCGGCTGCCGAGTGTAGAGGATTTACAAACTGGACGAAAGTGAGGCTCTTGTTATTATCAGATCTCGCCTGAGACCTCCTCGTCACCTGATGTATTTTCTTTACTTTACATGTCATCATATGTATTTGGCAATTTTCATGAATAAAATCTAGACCAATAATCATGTTGTTCCATGATTTCTCTTGGGTTTAACGTATTGAAAAGATGAAAATCCCATTGGTTTTACGCTTTGTGACTTGATGGAATCGAGATGAGAATGTCTTCTCCCCGCTTTGTGCTTGACTGACTTGTGAAGATTTCATCTCATTTGGATTTGCATTTCCTCCCGCTCGCTTGGCCTCGACGGACTTGATGGAGTTGAGATGAAAATGTCTTCGGCCCCGTGTTTTGTGCTTTGACTTGTTGAAGATTTCATCTCGGATTCTAGATTCAGTGCCTCCTTTATCCGGCTTCATGCCTGACGGATTTGATGGAGTAAAATCAATTATCCCGAGATTTGTCATACAAAATTACCTTCCTCGCCTACGCTTTGCAGAAGGATAAATGCCGACGACCCACTCGTGAGCTTGGATCAATGGCAAAGAGTCATCACCCTGCGCACATATAATGGACATCTCGATGACAAAACTCCTTAGTTCAAAGATTTATTATAACATTGGGATGCTTCTTCTGGTTGCTGCTTGACTACTGAAGAAGAATTTCCTTCGGCCTTTGCTTTCGCTGATAGACTTATCAAGGAGTTGAGATTTTACATTTGATTCCAAACTAAGGCTTCTCGAAGGATATCTTTGTTTGAGAATTTGAAAGATGACCTACCACCAATGGATAATTTCCCGCCAATCCTGAACACTCACCAAGTTGGAGAGATTTGGGATTTGGATGCTCTTGTCTTTGAACTAACGGGGAGGATCCCTTACTACTTTGTGTGTTGAGTAAGCAGACTCCGACTCTACCATATTTTGGTTGAACCGACCTTATACACCCACTGAGTCGTGGACTTGAGCAATTGATGGATTTTATCCTGCTAACGAGATGGGGATCTCTTACTACGGCGGTCGAGAAGTAAAAACCTCACTCGACTACATATGCTTGAACGACTTATACACCAACTCGAGCCTTTAGATTTGAAGTGGGATGATAAATGTATATCCAACTTGGTTTGTTGAAGTTTGCAGACTTGAATTTTCTTTGGTCAGTAAGACTTTTAAATTTGAGAATTTGAATACATAATTTTGAGTATGCATGTGGATCTACTAAAGCGATGTCAACCCAAAGAGAAAGAAAGGCCCCTGCTTACCAGAACGCCTGATACTTTACTATAAAATTTAAAATGCCCCTGCCTAAGGGGATTTTATTTTATTTTGAAATGCATTCGTGTTACAAGAGAATTTCCAATGAAAATTTTCATAAGTGTCGATAAAGATTTTCAAATGTGATTTGTCCAATCACACTTTCGTGTAATATTTCTTTAAATGCCGACCATCAGACGGTCTTTCACCTTTGTCAAGTCACGACAGTTCTCCTCGATATACCTTTCAATAACGTCCTTCCCAATTAGGTTCAAATTTACCGCCAATGAGATGAGGGATGATCTCTTCTGACCAGACCAATTCCTCCTTCCCGAAAAGCTCGAGGACGATGATGATCGCTGACATCCTCGCCGATGACTTCTAGATTTTTGAGCTTGAGCCCCACCTGAGATCAAGCTTCCTTCCATCCGTAGACGAAGCATTCTCATCTGGGTGAAGATTTTGTGAATCTACTACTCTGAGCCGGGGTAGCTCAACTTCAAGTGGCAACCGCTTCTCGCCCCAAACACTGCTGCATAGACTTTGTGAGTCTAGTTTGGGCTGCAGTTCCCATAACGCCTACCACAAGTTCGTATGCCACTTTATTTCAGAGAATTTTTCTAAGCAATTTGACTAGTGTTTTATTAAATGCCTCAAAGCCATTTGTTTCTGGATTATAAATTGACGAATATCGCCAATCAATCTTATGCCGATCAAATTTATAAACTTTATTTGAAGGTCAACCATTATTCAAATGATTCTCGTGGTACACCAAATCTATAAACAATATCATGGTAAAGAAGTTAGTCACTTGTTCACCAGAACTTTTAAATGCAGCAAAGTACCACTTGGAGAAATAATCGCTGGCTAAAATGTTTGACCACCGATGATGGCGGATCAATCGTCCATACATCTGCCCCAAAGACTCAAACGGCCAAGATGCTATCGTTGGATGCAACGGATTTGAGGTCGATGAATTATGTTACCATTCATTCATGGCATTTGATACAATCTTTTACCATGACGGCCAATAAGATCCAATTTTAATTTTGAAAGCCATTTTAGACTGATTGGTGTGCACACAAAGTCCTTGATGGATTTCAACAATTACTTTGTTGGCTTCTTCTATTCCCAAACATCGCACATCTCAAGGATTCACGTAGTATTGCCAACATAAGCATATAATCAAGCCTTTTCTCAAGTATCGACTTATTATCTAATTTGTCTTCCTTGAAGTAATGATGAAGGGTCGCTCCGCCTTCCTTCTCTACTATAAGAATTTCATCATGTTTGGTGCTTCGCAGTTGAGGTCTTTCATCCGGAATGGTTTGAAGTTTGTCTTGTTGACTTTGGAAAGTAATTTGTAAGTGGAGTGAGCAACAGCCGCACCTCATGATTAGATGACCCCTTCCAAATGGGATCTTAAACTTATCGCTCTGGACTAAAGTGCACACACTAATTAAGATGTAGTTCATCCATACTGCCATTTTCTTTAGCTAATTTATAAGCACCGCTTGCTATTCCTAGCTCCTGAGACTCGAGTCATAATGACATTTGGAATTTGCTTCATAAGCTCGAGAACTGTGATAAGAAAAACCCAAGCTTGTTGATTTTGTAAAGGCCCAACACTGATTAATGACGAAGTCGAGAATCGCCATAAAAAATTCGACTCCCATGGAAATGGCTTCCTCTAAACCCGCCACCAACGCTTCATATTCTCGCTTTTTGGTTGAAGTTAATTTATAAGAATGTCTCAAGATGCCACCTTCGTGTGATCAAGATGAGACCATACTGAGCCTTTGGAAGATTTGGGAGTGATATCTAATGAAGCTCCATCAAAATACAATCACATTTGTTTTTCTTTTTCATATATGCATGATTTGCTCATCGTGAAGATCATCGCAAGAATGAGTCTGGATGACGGATGAAGCAAGAAAATCGCTGCCCCCTTCACCGCTTCAGTATATAATATCAAAGTAAGGACAAACCATCGTTGCGACCACAACGCTGGTCTTGTCATCAAGAACTTCAACGGATCGATCCTCGAGATAAGTGGTAATTTTATGAGATAATGTAATGACGCTTTTGGGCAAAGAAAATTAACGCCAAACAATGCTTCAATTGAGAATAACGCTTCCTATTAACCAATGTAAGATAGAGCATTCTCCTTTCCTTCCTCATTATGTCCAACAAAGCACCCAGATTCTTCCAGTCGCCGGTACAGATGAGAGGCTTTCCGGATCGAGCAAGAATGGGTGGGTTCAACAAATATTTCGATACCGTCAAGGCCTCGACATTCTTCGTCCCACTTGAAAGGAGTATCTTCTTCATTAATTTTGCAGTGGTCGACATCCGCCTATTTGATATATAAATCTTCTAATGAATGCTAGATGTCCTCAGATGGAGCAAGTTGACGAAGACTCCTCGAGGAGGCATTTCGACAATCGCTTTGATTTTGTTGGGATCGATTTCAATCCTCCACTACAACATATCCAAGGAACTTTCCAAGAAACTCCAAAAGAGGATTCATCTGAGATCATATTTTCGATTCTTTCAAAGACATCCTTAAATCATCGAGATGATCTTCGCGATCTATACTCGACAGATCATCAACATAAGACTCTACTCTTGATGAATCAACTCGAAAAGATTCATACTCTTGGTATGTAGCCCAAAGATTCTTCTCAAGAAGCAGGTAGTAATATATACCAATCAATATGGTATGCTTCTCATCTTCGTGAGCCATCTTGATTTGATTGTAACATGATCCGTCCATAAATGAGAACATGTCATGGTTTGAAGTGTTATCCACTCAGCATACGAAGCGAAAGTCATCCTTTGGACATGCTTGTTTAAATCCTCAAGTCGATACGATATAATCAACATTCTTTTTTTCACGGGACAATATATATCCAAAGATTTTTCTTCTCGAATAAAACCGCCTTCAATGAGCTTGGTTTCGCAATTACTGCTCTTCAACCTCCAATCTCATTCGAGGTTTTTCTGACCGGTGTAATGCTTAATCAGTTTGAACCGCTATATCGTGGATAAGTCGGCATTTCAGCATATGTCCAAAGCAATCCTCAATTCACAAGTTTTTTTAATTCTTCCACTTTATCTTCGGAAGTAGAGATCGATGAACGCAGGATCCTCCGCCCCAAATTAATTTTGTTCATCCATAAGAATGCCCCCACCATCTTCAAAATGGCCCTGCTTCTACTTCTTCATTATTTGTGAGACTAACATTAAGAATGAAATTCTCATCCTCATCATCACTCAACTTCTATTCCTTATAACGTAATGATATTCTCAGGACCGCTGTGGATAAAACCAAGGCCTTTGTAGTGTGTTTATTTCTCTTACCAATGGTTTGAGAACCTTTGGGTACCACATCATTTCAAAGAGCTTACCCTTACTCGCCCACTGACCCCATGTTTCAGCGCATGCTTTGGAGAGTAATATTTTGGTATCCAGGCATAGCTTCTTCTTCTTCGATAATCAGACCCAATATCTTCTTCGACACCCCTCGATTTATAAAACAGCTTCCCCGCCCGGCTTTCCGTGGAGAGGAGGTACATAGAAGGTCACCGCCTCGACTTTGTGAGTTTCGAGGGTGATTTCTTTAAAATGTTGGGAGGAATGGGAGTGACTAGTGTAGTCACTGACGGATCTATGATTGTTTTAAAGTAGTGCATTGACCCTACCTTCAGATTCAACTCATAATCGAGTCAAAATGTTCTTCCCGAGCTTTACTCAAGAGTCATGGACCTTTGATTTAGAAGGAACACATTCATCTTCTTCTTCAAGATCACCGCCTGGGATGAGACATTATTGATTTGACTGTTCTTTATATCCCTGTGAATATTCAACCTCCTTTCCTTTATTCATTTTATCTTCTCCTTCTTCTTCTTTGTTCTTATTTTGAAGTAGATGCAGATTTGCTATTGTTTTGTTAGCTTTGATTCCCGAAGGAAATCGGCATCTTGATAAATCTTCATTTCATGCACCGCAAAAAGGTTGCATGTCACAATTTGGCATTCTTCTCCATCCTTTGTATATTTCATACATTGATGCAATGTAGATGGGACAATGCCATACTTATGAAGCCATGGTCACCTGTAATGGCTCTGAATGAAGTATCTGATCGATCACATGAAATTTACTGTAGAGGTCTCCAAATTTAAGAGGAAGGACGAATGATAGTTTTCTCCCCTTCTCATTAAACCTTGAACCATGACTTTATCTCGCCCCAGATGTACATCTGAGATAGCCATCTAAGAGTTCTCAAAGTTCATAAGATTCACGGAGGAACCGGATCAATTAAGATCCGTGTATTATAATTTCATCACTTTCACCGTAACATAGAGGGTGATCAGGCTCGCAGCCCCAGCATTATCATCTTCAAAATGTGACTGGAGGCTGAACATGCAAGGTCTCCGTTAGACAAATAATATGCTTCAACTTTCCTCTTTGAGAGCTTCAATTAAGGTGTTACTGAGATCTTCGACATTAGAAGCCAGATACACTAAGTCGAATTTTCCTTAGATGGATAGAATATCAGATGATCCCTTTGATGAAGGCTTTATTTGAATCCTTAGGGATAACTTTTTCAACTTCAATTTCTTTTCCTTTATCTTTATTCATCGCTCTTTCCTCGTTGGGATGGTAGACTCACCACAATCAGATTGAAGCTACTTCATTTGCATCAATCTTCGATGACTCGCTTTCAAAGACCGCTTCGCCTGCCTAATGATGACTAAGATTAATCACCGCCCAACTTTATATTTTTATGTTTGTTGATATGGTGAGCTCGATTCATCTTCATTTGGGAAACAGTTCTAAGTCTCAACTTCATGCATCATCAAGCAAGACTCAGGAAGTTCTTCGATCTTCCCCTCGCTTCTTCATTGATCCAAGATTTGTAATGACTCGCAAGCTGATAGTCGCCTCATTATCATAATCTTCCATATTATTGATGATCTTCGTGTTACGCCATGACCATCAATAGTAGTGGTAACATTTCATGCATCTTTTCTTCTTTTATTTAATTTATTTTTTTTTTGGCGTTTCTTAGCCTTCCATCATGCAGATTTGGCTGTCTTTCGTGAGATGAACTAGCCTTCCCATAGCTTAGTTGTCTCAACTCAAGTACGCTCAAGTGGTGATTTCCATCACACCGAACGCCTTCCAATTGCTTTAACATTTTACTTTTTTTAGATCAAGGTCACATCCTTCATCATCGACCGCTTTGCCTTTATCATTGCTTGATAAGATCGGAGATTTAGGTGATTACTTGTGGATTCTTGACGCACCAATACACGTCCGATAATGTGAATTCACCATTTATATTTTCGCTCTAGCCAATCTTTGAATATGTACAATCTTCAACAGATGGCCGAGCACTGATATGGACATACAGATTATCCGCTTCACCTCTTTCAGTCTTTTACACTCGGTAGTTGGAGACCTACTTTGAGTGCATGTTTAAACAATTTACCACACTTTCCTTTCTTTGTTCGACTTTTCTTTTAGGGTCGGGCCATTGAGTCATTAAACTCTTGTTTGCTTTGGTCTCGCCTTCGCGACCTCGAGGCATCATTACCTCAAGTATGAGCTTGGGTTGTGGGCGAGATTGAATGCGCCTTGATTTTCTTGATAGGCGGTAGCTTTTCTTTGTCGTTATAGGTAACACACATCCTTCTATGAGGTGAAATCGTTTCACCTTTCTTTAGTCTAGAGCTTTTGCTCTTTTTTATCTTCTTTGGCCATGGAGCGGGATAAATTTAATTTCTCAAATTTACTATCAAGTAGCTCTTGAAATGTGGTAATTGCCATCACAAGATAAAGCATCTCATCGATGTTGATCGAGTTGGATTGCTCTTCTTGTATTGTTTCATTTTCGTTTAGCGTAATATATGTCTTGATTCGTCTTTCTTCCTCTTCTCAAGGCGAGATCGTGGTTGTGTTTTTTTTGGCTCTTTGAACCTCGAACATATTTTCAAGTTGAAAAGTTTTGATTAGTCATTTGATAACTTCAACCATTCAGCGATTCAGTTAGGCTAGACGAATAATAATGCATCATTACCCACGTGTTGCGGGGCAGATGCTTTGAATCGCTGATGTCGCTTGGGATTACCATTTCAATGAGATTGAACTTTGGCATTGAATATCCCTTTGATATGGAAATTTGATCATACTCCGCAGGATATGGGCACCTTTGCTTACTAATTTTTCTCTCGACCCGCATTTATAATGTTTTGGATCTTCATTCAAGAATATCAAGTTGAGAGGCCGCCACGCTTTCGTATAATATTCGAGAAGCATTGTCGAAATGACCTCATTTATTTCAATCCTCGCCTGTGCTCAATTTGGACCCTCAAGCATGTGAGATCAAATTTATTGGAGGATTGTCGCGCTTGAGGCTTGATGATTATTTGGGGACACACCGCCGCAATATTTCTCCATTAATCGATCATCATAGCCATTCATGTTCATCATTTCGCTTCATTTTCATATTCAACTGAGATTTCTTTATCTTTGGCTTTCATCGACGCAATTTGTCTCTCTACCGCCAAAGTGATAGTAGAAGGGGATTTTCTTCCCTTTCTTCTTTCTTCTTGTTCCTCTCCTCAAGACTCGAGGATGCTTCCTCTATTTGAACATTTTGTTGTTCTTCGTCAGGGGAGGTATCACGACGCCTATATATCAAGACACCAGATGGCTCACCACTTGTTGCACCATATACACTACTTCAACAAATGCCTCCTCTTCTTCTTCGCCCTTGACACAATTTCGACGGCTCCAATGAACTTCCATTCCAAGTGTGGAATCAAATTTCTTCGCCAGAGGCTTCATCGTTAACCTCCTCATGGGATGGAAGTTATGACTGGATCCCCTGAGGATTCTCCGCGTGCTCACCGCCATATTCTTTATCGGGGCCCCTCTTTAGCTCCCATCGTAGATTTGAGTTTGGATCTCCTGAATTCACACCGATGTCACGCCATGCTGCTTCTCTACGAGGCCTCTATTCTGCTACCTTTCCACCGACCTCGGTGGATTCTGACATGGTCCAAGTGTCACACCTCGATGTTCACCGTGGGACATATTGGTCGGCGCCCGCATTGAGTTTGGATGAGGTCTCCTGGAGGAGCAACATCCTAGCAATGTGACTGTATTTTCATCATCGCCCTCTCCTCGCAACTTGAGAACCCGATGCACTCGCTGCAGATAGTTTCTCGGAGGAGTCAAACCCGATGTTGTGGGGTCCGTAAGACTGTTGAGACCAAGAGTCTGCTTAACCCATTTAAGGTTGTCAAACCGACAGGGTTGGAACACTCACCGGTTCCACACGGTTCGCATACGTATAAGTGTCGAGCATGCCAAGATTTTTTCTTTCTTCTCCCCAAGCTTACTTCCAGATGAAGAAGCTTCAAAGATCATGCCTCCGAATGGTTCAATCGGATTGCATTATTGAGGGACAAAAGAGACCGTCCACAAGAACAACCCTCTTCATGATTGGTGTTCCGGGCTCTCAAAGACCGATTGTTTTGAAGTGACCACGCAGTAGGGTCACAACTTTAGCTGCCTTTTCAGAGATTGTCGCACAAGTGACACAGACTTCAGAAAGTCGAGGCCTAGCCTTGCTCATTCAAGATGGTTTGAAATCCACGCTACCAAACCTGATGGTAGTTGCTTCCAAAGATTGACGATGAAAAAGGATGTTAAGCACGCCGAGAGTAACAAAGGATACTGTGTTTTCAGAATGCCATTCTGGAGTTTAAAGTAAAATTAGCAATTAAAAAATAACTATCACCTTACTTCCAAAAAAAATATAGATATAAGAAAAACATACTAAACATATGCACTAAATAAAATCTCAAATGACTTAAGACTTTATTTAAAACTTTGAAGTTGTCAAGTTTAACTTATCATTTCATTTCATTTTCATTTCATTTTTTTTTATACCACCAATTATAACTTAGATTTGACTACAAAGATGGAAAGAGAAACCTATCCCCAAATGGAGTCGCCAAATCAGGATCAAAATTCGCCACCGACATCTTCTCAAAAAAAGAGTTGGGTCTGATAATTTCAAAGCGATGAATAGTAGATAAAGACACTACTCAGAGATTTCGCTCTCATTTGGTGAGAACTTTTATATCCGTTCGTGTTTCTATAAAGCGCAAGCCCCTATAGTTAATTACCCCTCCCAATACTGAGAGAGCACTTTCGACAAGCTAATGAATCGTTAAAGAACGAGTATATAATCAAAATGGAGTGAGAACTTATGAAATTTATTATTTTAACTTAAAACTTTTGTGGGGAACTGACGCGCTATCAAGATCCCATGGTCATTATCCGTCGCTGATCCCCTCGCTGAGGAGGTAATCTAACCCGACCGGGCGATCCTGTCAAGAACACATGGGTTACGCCCAAGGTGTCCTCAGACTGGTGGAGTTTGTCTAAGGGGACAAATATAAGTCAACCTTAGCTAACATAGTTTTTGCCCAACCAAATACATTCTACATTTCACCAAAGAGCAAAGCCGTGGGGAATATACTGGCCGCGCCGGGATCGTAATTTGCCATAGCTCAACCACCCGGCCGGTCGTCAGAATCGCATTTATGTGGTTATATCAAGGCAAAACCACGGACAGAGGACACGCCACGCCCCACGCTTGTGAATATTTGAGTGTGAAGAAGTTATGTATTTAATTTGAGACGGCTCATGAGCAAAATTTTTCTTAATTTGTCACCCAAGACAAACAATCATGGAGGGTGAATTTATTTATTTTATTTTTTAGTTTTAATTTAAATAATTCATTTCATTTTTTTTTATATTTTGTTATTTTCTTTGAATTTTGATCATTTTATTGATTTTAGATTTGAATATATGATCATTTATCATTGAAATTTTAATTATAATTACCCTTCTCGATCCTGGGTTAATATCAATCGATAGACTTGTCCTCATTTTCTACAGGATCGTCTAATTCATTATCTCAAGAAGTATAATCCTTCAAAACTTGTCCACTCTACAACATGGGATCGGGGACTTTTCTTCCGAGATTTGAATTTAAGCTATGAATCTTATACATATTTACGTATAGCTTTCTCGATATTATTAATTTGAAATTTTTATAATATCACATTTTTAGGTTTTAGCACCCTGACCGCCCTCAAGACCAAACCGATTATGTAGCATCTATTTTTATATTTGACGCAGAATTACTCCAAATACGATACGATATCTCGTTTTGAAAATTGCATGGACATTATAATGTCTAATGTTGAAGTACGCCAAATTTTGATTTTTGAGTTTTGTTAACCCTAATTCTCCCTAAGACCAAACCGATGACGAAGACCGTTTCTTTGTTTTATACCTAACTCGCACATGTCCCTATGCTTGAACACTTCAACATACATACAAGTATCGTTTTAAAATGTCAGACGACATTAAATGTCTAGTTGAAACGTAGGTTCAATTTGCAAGTTTAGATTTCAATACGATTTTGGTTTGTTAACTGACCCCAAGACCAAACCGAAGATAAAGATCTATTCATGTCAATTTGAGTTTTGTAAGCTTATTCAAGCAAGATCAAGAGGTCTAAGATGATATAAGCATTTGATGAGAATATGCTAAATAGTCATTTAACAAATGACCCTTTTAAATAACAAATGAGCAAGGATATAATGAAATAAATCATTTAAGCCCATATAATCATATGTATGTAATAGCTTAAAGTGGATTTTGGCATTTGTTTTGAGCAAGATCACCTCCACATGTAACAAAATCAGCAAACATAAGAGGTTGAAAATAATTGATTTGGAAGCATATGATCATATGTAATACAGCTTAAAGTGGATTAAGGATTTATTTGTTTTGAAGATCGCCTCCTTATGTAACAAAGAAACATAAGGGGTTGAAAATAATGATTTGAAGCCCATATGACCATGTAGGCAATAGTTTAAAGTGGATTAAGCATTTTATTTTGAGCCCAAGATCGCCTCCTTATGTAACAAAATCAGAAACATAAGAGGTTGAAAAATAATTGATTTGGAGGCCCATATGATCATAAGTAAGGTAATGGGCCTAAAATGAGTAATTGATTTAGCAAATTTCTCCCCTATGTACAAAATCATAAGGGGGTTGAAAATAATTGATTTGGAGGCCCATATGATCGTAAGTAAGGTAATGGGCCTAAAAATAAAGCTTAGAATTTGATTTAAAGCAATTTCTCCTATGTAAAATCAAAAAGCATAAGGGGTTGAAAATAATTGATTTGGAGGCCCATATGATCATAAGTAAGGTAATGGGCCTAAAGTGGCTTAGCATTTGATTTGAGCCCAAGATCACCCTCCTTATGTAACAAAATCAAGCAGGTGAAAACATTTAGAGATATAACGATATGTGAGGGAAATTAAAATAGAGCAATGATTGATTCAAGATCACCTCCTTATGTAACAAAATCAAAAGCATTAAAATAATTGATTTGGAGGCCCATATGATCATAAGTGGATGAGCCTAAAAAAAAAAAAGAATTTGCAATTATTTTGAATGTATGATGCCACATGTCCATGTGCAGGGTTATACAAATGGCATTAACATGAGGACCTCCTGATGCATTTTATGACAAGGCACCATATGTGTCAAGATGATAGATGAGAAAAGAGGAGGCTAGAAAAATCTATAAATAAGAGGGGAATTCTTCATAAAATCCTCACATTCCTACTCATTTCTTTCCTTCTCCTGATTTCACAAGTTTGAGTTCTCTCAAGCTTGTAAGAGAGCTAAGTCAGGTCATAAAGATTTGTAAGTTTTACCCTTTCCTTCCTTTAGCAATTTTCCATTTTATTTTTGGATTATGTCATGTCATATGATAGATTTGATTCATTTCATATTGTGTCTTCCTATGTCTCATGTATGTATATAAATCATGGAAATGCAAAGTAAAGTAGGGAGGTATTTATGTTTGAGCATATGTTTAATGTGTATTTCACGCCGCTGATAGAGTCCACTTTATGTCATATTTGCCACAACAGATAAATTTTCATTATATGGAGATTGAAAAGTATTCATATACGAAGAAGCATTTTGCCAATATGTTAACCTAAACATTTCATCATTTTTTTTTTTTTTTTAAAGAAAATTTGACCTCCCGTCATCCCCGCGATAGAGCCGCGAGACTAGTTCCCACCACGCCAAGAAAGGCATGGTGTGTCGAGACACCCGGTAAAATTTATTTGCCCACCACCAATAAAGCGCGTGGGTCATAACACAAGACAGATTTCACACGCTGGAACAACGCGAGCAAGTACTTATCATATCAGTTTTCCCGCCATTGGAACAACGTGAATGTGACTTATCAAGTTTCTCGCGAACAATGTGAACGGGTACTTATAGATGAGTAATAAATTTGATCACACGTATATGAAATTAAAGATATACGCATTTATACACATTTCAACCTTTTTTTTTATTGTGGCACCCCATCCCGTGATGTCGCCGGAGACTAAGTTTTCACCACGCCAAGAAAGGCATGGTATGTCGTGAGACACCGAAAGTTTATTTGCACCACGCCAAGAAAGACGCATGGGTCGCACAAAGATTTCGCACGCTTGGAACAACGAGGCACTTATCATATCAGCCGCCACGCCGGAACAACGTGAAGTACTTATCAAGAGTTTCCGCATTGGAACAACGGCAATTTATAAGATGATATTTCGCCACACGCTGGAACAACGTGAATGTACTTATCACAAAGTTTCGCCGCATTGGAACAATGTGAACGTACTTAGCATATTTCCCGCCACGCTGGAACAACGCGAATGAGTACTTATCATAAAGTTTCACGCATTGGAACAATGTGAACGTATATAAGATATTTCCCGCCACGAACAACGAATGTACTTATCACAAGCCCCCGCATTGGAACAATGTGAACGGTACTTATAGATATTTCTCCGCCACGTTGGAACAACGTGAACAGGTACTTATCACAAGTTTCCACCGATTGGAACAATGTGAACGTACTTATAGCAAGCATATTTAGAAACTGCTTGCATATGTATATATTTGCATACATATTTAAACAAGACAAGCCGCTATACATATTTTCATCACTATTTCACTAATTTTGCATTTGAAACATTCAAATAGAAGTCGAACATGTTTTAATTACATGTAAGACTTTCTAAATCGATATTTCATATATTTATTCATATTTCATTTGCCCCGCTAATAAAATATTAAATTGATAGAAATAGAAGATATCTGAAAGATATCTGAGAGGTGCTGTAAGAGAAATCTAAATGAAGTGGCGGTAGCATGTAATAGACTCCCCAATAAAGAAAGAAAGTGATTTAGGTATTACGTTTCAGATGACCATTTAGGATTTTTTATCGAGGCCAGATTTCAGTATAAACTGTAGGTGAGATCTAGGTGAAAATCCCCGAATAGAAATTTCGGCCAACACATGCTTGCAATTTCATAGATAACAAAATGTAAACATGGGTTTAGGCTCCTGATATCTCAATTTTTTATTATGTAGAGGTGATTTAGGCAACAAATCCTTAGAAATTTCAACCAACACATGCTTGCAATTTCATAGATGACAAAATATAAACATGGGGTTTTGGTCATATCCAAACCATTTTAAACAAGCTTAGCAAGTGAGATCTAGGCAACAAAATCCTCATAGAAATTTCAATAACATATGCTTGCAATTTCATAGATGACAAAATATAAACATGGGGTTTTGGCCATACAACATCCAAAACCCATTTTCAGTAACAAGTGGATCTAGACAAAATCCTCCAAATAGAAATTTCAGCCAACATATGCTTGCAATTTCATAGATGACAAAATATAAACATAGGGTTTTGGCCATACAACATCCAAAACCCATTTCCAGCAAGCTAGCATGAATTTAAGCACAAAATAAAGCTCACTTTTAATTCAATTTTAATGCCCAAATGCACAAAGAAAAAAATTAGGTTGGAGAAAGCACGGAGGTGTTGATTTAAGGAGAAGAAGGAGGAGAGTTCGGTTGGCTCGAATTGCTCTGATGCTTGATTCTTCCGTGTGAGACTGGAAGGAAGGAAGAATCGTGAGAGGGAGAAGAGCCGAGAATCTCGTCTGAGGAGGGCCGTTGTGCGTCACCAGAGCTTCAGGGACCGAGAAGCGAGCAGGAGCTTCGCCGAAGGAAGGAAACATAAT
The DNA here is from genome assembly GCA_021442155.1 of Cymbidium sinense. NCBI lineage: Eukaryota > Viridiplantae > Streptophyta > Magnoliopsida > Asparagales > Orchidaceae > Cymbidium > Cymbidium sinense. The sequence goes on along the minus strand of CM038229.1, from coordinate 3,565,161 downwards.
CTTTGCTTAGAAGGGAGGGATCGTCTGAGAGTGAAGTGCCACAAACTATCAGGCAAAGCGGAAGAGAGAGGATCCTGAAGCGAGCAAAAGCGAGAGAAATGTCGAATGAGGTCAACGCCCTCGTTTGATTACTAAGGCAAATCGCCACTGATTGTTGGAAACAGCGTGGATTAAATAAGTAGAGGATTTAGAATTAAGCGACCATTAGTCGCTTTAATTTTATATGATATTAATTTATACACTAAACCCTAGCAATATGGGTGTCGATTTAAGTTGTTTGTGCGAAAACGCCGATCAATTCATTGAGTGAGGCGTGATTGGACAACGTCGGCGGGGATGAAATTAGGTCTAAATTATCGCGGCGTCGCATTGATTGACCGATGTTCGTACACTTGCATCGATCGCAGGCGTCGTTTGATGGGTCTCGGCGTTTGGCGGCGACGGCGCGATCAATTTATGGCCGGGGTCGTTTAGGCGTCGTTGAGAGCTTTTGACTTTATCGCATAATTTCATTAAAAATTAATTTAAATTTTTTGGATCGATCATTAATTGATTTGATATTTTCTATTTAATTATTTTTGATGCTTTCGATGCATTATGAAGCCGAATTTTCAAATCAAATCGAATTTAATTAATTTCGACCGTGATTAGGACATTTAACCTCTTTGTCATTTACTTAATTTTAAATGACACATAGTTGTAGGTCAACAGTTACTATCAAATTTTAGGTGTTAGATATAAATGCATAAGAATTATATGTTATATATGTAAATTTTTCAATAAATAAAACTTACAAACTTTGATTTAATTGCATATACTTCAATATTTCATCGAGTGAATTCAATTTTCAACAACACACTAATATTAGCATTTAATACAAGATGTTATTTTGTCAATATTGACATAGTATTTTTCACAATAAATACCAAGAATCTAAAAAGAGCCAAATAATCATCAAAATATCCAAAAAAAAAAAATGAACGCATTGATGATTGGACCTAACATGCTTAAATACTTTGCGCAGCTCGTTTGTGTCAAAGTATGCAATGATCATGTCGTGGTCTATCTTGGCTATGCTCAACTCTAATTATAGGAAAAACATGCATAAAAACTAATTTTCATCATGTTGAACATATATCATAGATGTGTCTCAGACAGAAGCTTGGAAGGATTTTTAGAGAGTTCATGCTTCATAGAATATAACATGATATGATATGATATAAGATACCTGTCCCATCCTATCCCAGAAGCATCGGCATAACGACACAAAGACATGCATCTCAAAGATTGCATGAAGGTGATTTATTATCTCTACAAGTTGATCCTTCAGTGGTTGCATCCTGTTCCTGATATCGGATTCAGCCATGAAGTCCTTTGAATCCCTAATAATCTTCTTCAATTTTGTGGCACTTTGTGAACGACTCTGCAATGTTCATGTTGAAGAAAATTTATCAGAAGCATGGCTTGTTTGTATTCATCATCAAATCACTCTGGTGAACATGATTATCCAATATAAAACATAACTTGAATGGCTACATGCATGCGTGCGGGTATAATGCAATAGCAATATGTAACTTACCTACAGTGGCTTCAAGCAAAAATTCAAAATTAATTATATTTCATGATCAATTATATGTTTGGAAAGAGAACCGGAACAAAACAAAGAACAAAAAAAAAATAAAAGAGTATAAAGAACATCATATTTATTTGGAAAATCAAAAATCGGAAAAACCCACAATGCTACACCACAACAAGAAATCCACAAAGAAATAAAATTGAAAATGCCCACCCTCAACAAAAGATAGGTCCGCCCCTATATATAAGCACACAGGCTAAGGCACAGGTACAATTATGAAATGACGAAAAGAACACCCGAGCAAAGGGTGTGTTGCCGCCTGCAACTGCCAATGAACTAATCATCAAGTTTAATAGGTATTCTAAACCGAGTCGATAGTGTTTGATTAAGAGACATCAGGCTACACAAAATAACATTCTATGCTTACTATAAACAAGAAAATTAACTGATTTTAAGTACTGCCAAGAGCTCAACAACAATATCGTAGTGAAATAACAAAAAGAATAGATAGGCAAGCATGTAATCTCATTTGCCTCCGAATGATCATTCATCAAAACTCTAAGCACAAGGTTTTGGATATAGAATGGCATTGCCTAAAACTTCCTTTTTTTCTTTTTTTTGGTAGTTAATTAATATTCAAATATTCAACTAAATACTTTCATAAATGTACTCACATTCCCCATAAGCTTCTCCACAATCGCTTGCAAGTAGCTTCGGAACTTTGCTCTAAGCTTCACTGTAACTTCACTAAGGTGCTCTCCAACAGAATTATTTACTCCAGCAGGCATATAAGACGCCCAAGAATTAAATTGCTCTTCTAACTTTGGCCGCAAAACATCAAGCAATCTTTTAATACTATTCAACAGAACTCCAAGCTGATGAAAATATTGAAACTTTAGATATAAGATAATCAATCTGGGAAAGAGAAAACAGAAGAAAATCTCACCTCATCAGGCACGGCATAGGAGCTCAAATTATTGCGTTTAGCCAGTTTTTGCACATATTTGAGTCCAAATTTCTTGGGAGTTTGAGCATCCTTTAAAGGAGATAAAACATCAGCATACTGCCTCTCCAAAGCTTCAATTATTGATTTTTCAACATCTGTAAGTGCCTTTTCATTGTTTAAGGCAAAAAATGGAGAATGAATGAATCGAACAATAAAAGCTACATAAAACGCAGAAATGAAAAAGAAAGAAAATTCAGATATAAAACAATGGATCATATTTAACACATTTTCAAGAAGTGATGTATATTCTGGCCAGCGACAAATGATAACATCATACTGGTTGAGAGTATTCCCCAGTTGGTCATACATGTCATCAACAAAAGGAGTTGTCCAATGCTGCGTTCTAACGGCAGACACCTGATCAGTTGTAAAGCGTCATGTGAACAGGCATATATATTGTGCACACAAACAAAAAATTCAGGTGTCAAAACTAAAATTTAATGAGAATTTAAGCCATACGAAGATGACATATATTAATCGCTCAAGGCTAATATTTCACCCCAAAAGGAGAAAAAAAAAGACCAAATGATTATTTCCCTTGAGTAACCAAGTTCCTAAAGCTCGTAATTATTATCTCAAACTCTGTAAAGCCTAGGGGTGTCTTGGAGCCAACGACTGGGACTTGTGCATATAATTTTTTTTTAAAAACCGTATAAAGAAATTGCTTTTACTAAAGAATCCAGCAAAGTAGAATTTATATGGTGTTGATAAAAACACATAGAAAGTGTTATATTCACGTAAACAAATAAGAAAAATTAATTATATCAATGTAGACTAAGTTTCTCATACTTGAATCAGGACAAGAATTGGCGAAAGGATGTTGTGTTTTTTATTTGCATTGTTTTGTAGCATTTACATAATTCTAGGATAGCTTCAAATAGCAAATATGTAAAATCAGACAATAATAATTATAAATAAATTATAATAGCCCATATATTAATGAGACGGAACTAATAATCCGATGAATCGTGGAGGTGGCATGAAGTGAATAATGTGGAGCAATAGGTTTGGTAGAAAGTTGATGGAGGAAATTGATAGAAATAGATTTTTTACACCCACCTTAAACAAATGAATAGATATTGTCCAATTCAAGCTTACATGTCAATTTTTGAAATGTTTTGCTAATAATCCTTAGGCGAGCACGTTTGAAAGTTGTTCATATGTGGCAACAAGATGACATATTAAATCATTTCAAACTTCTCCTTTATAAAATATCTATCTACTTCAATATATTTTCTTTGATTTATATATATAATATTGATGATTGATTTATTATCAAAATAGAGCTGTATAAGACTTTGATATTCAACTTTGAAATCTTCAAGATAATTTTCGATCATAACAGTTTGTAGATTTTTTAGTGCTAGACCAAAACTCAACTTATACACCGAATCTTGGTACTTCATTTTCTCTTTACTTTACTAAGTCACGGGGTTGCTTCTTAAGAATATGCAATGTTTGGTCTTCTATCAACCATACATCTTGCATAACCAACATTTGTCTATGCTTCGAGGTTAGATCCTCCTTTTTTTGAATAAAATTCTTTTGCTTGGAATTCCTTTCAAATGTTACAAAATTCGATTGTTAACCTTCATATTTGCTCCACCCTCAATCTAGTCAAATACAACAATAACAACTAATGGACACAAACACATCGCAAATATCAAAATCAACTCAAGCGCCAATTTTGCAAACAAAATGCACTGACATATTGCGGTGCTAAAATTGCTTATAAAATACCCCATTGCTAAATTGGTGTCTGATCACGAATAAACTCTTCTAATCCTAAACATTGAAATTACTTATGAAGGACACTTATATTACTCTATTCATCTCTATCTATCGCACAAAAGAAAAACAAAAAACTTGATCACATATGAGGCAACAACATGAAATTCAAGATATACGATCATAAATTTTACAAACAGAAAATGATATACATGTCATAAAGTAATTAAATTAAAATTAAGTCAAACACAAAATCATTGTTAATCTAATCAATATAAAATACAAAACACTCAAATGTGATAAAGTATAACTCTTTTTCTATCTAAGCTACTTCAGGAAACTTAAAGTTGAGTGTGACAACTAGTAGTTCTTAATCATGCACTTTGCATGTTCATTGAAAGTTCTAATCATTTTCTCAATTACTCTATTTAATTGTGGAGTTAATGAGACCATTCTTTTCGTATAAATACCATTAGCAATGCGGTAGTTTTTTGAAATTTATAGAATTATATTGCCCACTAATATCTGATTTTAAAGACTTGAATTTGTCTCCAATTTTATTTTTATACCTAGCTCTTCAACTTCACAAAAATCTCAAATTAATTTTTATATAAATGGAAAACTTTCTAGTATAATCTTCAATAAAGATGACATAGAACAAGGATTCTCTTAATGAAACAATGGGGGATGAACCCCATGCATCTATGTCTGCAAGTTCAAGTGTTTTGGATCTAAGCTTTCCCTTAATCTTCGAGAAGTATTTTTTTATATATTCATAATATAATCTTTATAAAAGGTGAAGTAAAAAAAATTTTACCTTTGGAGTGAAGATTTTAGGCCTTTTTTTCATATGGCTTAGCCTTTAATGTCATAGAATGAATTTATCTTTGTATTAGTGGCCTCTCCTATTATTTCATTGTTAGTAGTGGTACAAAGAATGCCTATCTTATTGCCTCGAGCAATCACCAAAACATCTTTTTTTCTTTTCAAGTATCGTCATTAAAAAAATGACATTGAATTCATCTACTAAGTGCTTAATGAAGATCAATTTTCTCTTTAACCCAAGGATATTACTCACTTTGTTTAGCTTCCAAGTATTACCCACTTATTGCCTTATTATCACATCGTTAATGTCCACAATTTTCAATGGCTAGCTATCAATAAGAAACATTTGGTCATAATTATTTGTTTAGTAATTTGTCATAGATCTTTATTAGAGAAAGAATGAAAAGAAGCACTTGTGTCTAATATCCATGTCTCTATTAGACTATCTACACCAAGCATTAGAGTTTGTTAAATGACCTCAACAGTGATATCGAATGTGACCATTAAATCACTTTTTTTCTTGTTCGCACTTTTTTTTTTCTAATTATGTGATCAGGTTTATCATAAAATCATTATTCACTTGGGCTATCTTAAGATTTCCTTTTAGTGTGCTTTGATTAAAGATTTTTGTCACACAAATTTGACCTTGTTCTCCATTTTTTATTACCAATATTTTGAGACATGCTTGAATTATTAATATTTAAAAGAGAGATTTATATACATTTCACACAATTCTTATTTATTTATATACCTATCCTAAATTTTAATATTTACATAAATAATAGCTAAATCTTTAATATCACTATCACACATTTTTTCACTTGAAATATACCTTTCATGCATAACAAATTTATTATACATGTAAATATCAAATTTCAGGAGTTAAATATGTAAATATATAAAATTGTGGTATGTATGTAAATCTTCCTATTTAAAATAGAAGATGGCATACTTTCATATTTCTCACATCATTTGATATCTTCTTGTTAAGGATATGATCTTTGATGTCACTAAACTTCATTGCAAATAATCTAGAAGAACTATTGATGGTTGTAACAATGACATCTTAGTTCTCAGAAAATGATAAAAAAAATAAATTCAAGGCATGAATCTCATTGTCAAACTTGTGTTTACAGACTTCATTTGTCTTATGATTAAGTTGAGCTTTTTAATGTGATCGATAATTGAAGCTCTTTTGACATCTTGAGAGTAAAAAACTTAAGCATTATTACGGAAGGCTTTTCATACATATTAGAAAGCACCTTCATGGTGCTTATTGTTGTCATCTCATTGAAACTATTTAAAGTGACATTCATACTAAAAGAATTAAAAGTTTGTATATCTATTTTTGATCGATTGCTGTGGCTTTAGCCTCCTTAGTGGTTTCTTTAGTACATATCGTCTTTTAGCTGTATCTTCTTTAACCTTAAATTATGGCCATCAAAATTACCAATTTTGATCTTCTTGTCCACTAGATCAAAGCTATGGCACTAGTGGAATAGTAATAAAATATCAAGCAAAATTAAAAAAGCATCATATTAAACTTCAAAGATCTCAAACACAAGATATTTTCGTGATTCAATGAGATTAACATATCTGGCGTACAATGAACAAAAAATATTTTATTAAGTTCTAAAAGAGAAACATAGAAATAATATACACTTCATAGATACTACTTTGTTTGTGTCAATTGCTTATAAGGGGCACAACTACCTATTGTGAAGACGAGTGTTGAACATGGCAAAAAGTGTTGATGCTATTTCCCCTCTTCGTTTCTATACAATGAGAACCTCTTTCTCTCTTTCTCTTCTCTTTTTCTCTTTTTCTCTTTATTTGCTTATGATTATGAGATGTTTTACAAGTAAAAATTACATAGCTTTATATAATGAAGAATTCACCTTCCAATAATAATAATCAATCACTTTGAAAAAATTTTATAGCCTCCATTATAGCCTCCATTATAGACATTTATGATAACTTTTATTTAGGATTTTTTGATAGTCTATATATGACTTTATAATCATTACCATTTCAAACTTTATAGTAGTCTCTATTTAAGTGTTCATGATATCAATTTTAAAATTGTGTAGATAGACACTATATAGAATAATCAGAGATTTTATTTTTCACTTAATAATTTGGAGTTTGTAGCGTAAATGTGTTCAACCAAAAAACTCCACTCAATTATTTTGGGAGTTAAGATAATAGTATCGCAAGTATCACTCTCACTTTGAAGGTGATCTAGATGCTTAGATCATTAGGAGGTTTTAGACTATTTATTTCAACTTAATATGGTCAGATATGTGATTCTTACAGTATACCATCATCGAGTACGTCATGAACAAAATAAATAGATACCTTGTCTTGTTTGCATGACTCCAGCAGCTGCAAGCGTTTATCTTGAATCCAGATTACAATGTAGAGGTGAAAGAGCTCTTTCGCATCAACTCCACCCTTTATATGACTGCATAAATTATTACAAAAAAAAAATTAAAAAAAAATATCAAAAAGTAAGCCATGCAGAGCTGAGGCCGTAAGGATGTATAAAACGTAACATGCAGCAAATAAATTACATGTTGTCACCACAACTACCATATATTCCAGTTTACAAGATCCTTCTGAATATCTGCTGCAGCAATTACAAGATCTACGACATGTGGTGAAGGACTAGTGGGAGGACATGCAATAAGGAATTCACGCAATTGATTACAAAGTTCCACGCTATAAATCGAAGCTGATATATTCTTCAGGTCTACAAAACTGGAAGAGGTAAAAAGAACGAAAACAGTTAAGATTAAGTAAATGCAACATTATGATATAGATCTCCAACTGTAACTGGTAAAACAGTGGAGTTTGTTGTCAAATTTGCAGGTATGGCTTGAAAATAACTGCAGTTCAGAGGAATAGCATAACCAATTGTAAGCTAGGGTAAAGGAAAAGAAATCAAAAACAGAAGATTAATATTGGTATGATGATAAGCTACCACATCAACATAAGCACTGGTGAGTAAATTATCTCTCAATCGATGACTTAATACAGGTTAATTGGGTAAGCTAAATCCATCACCATCAGCAGCGCATGTATAGGGCATGCTTCAAATTCATCAACGTAAATAGAAAACCAACAAGTAACATGCCTAGAATATATAGAAAGCTCTGTCCAAGATTTGCGGGACAATTAAAAATTGTGACCCAAATTCTGTGGGTTCTATTCACCTTAATAAAAAATTATGAGCATATGAATTGAAGGCCTTTACTATTGAATTAATCTTTATAATAGCCTTTAGATTATAATCCATGTGCTCTTGCTTTATTTCTCTCTCTTGAGTATTTTTCTTATAAGGGGCCTTATAGAATTTTATAAATACCTCATCGTTTTGTACTAAAAAAAAACTTTTTTTGGGTTCAGTCATATGTGAGTCGACAATCTCCACTTGTAACTCACTTCTTTCGATATAATGAATTCTATTCATGTACATGTGGTTTTTCCTTCAGTTTTTCACTAAAAAATTTGTATTATTCTTTTTGTTTCTTTTGTCGTTTATCGTTCTTATTTTATAACAAGTCATACTCGAGAGAGTTTTCAATTTCAATGATGGCATCAATGAAGTATTACATCCCCTTTATAGATCACAATACCAGATTTTGGTTTGGTTGATTAAGACACAGGCTTTCTTAATGCAAATGGATCAAGATGATGCTAGTAAGATTTGACAAGATGCTCTCATTGTGGATGCCAGGGAAAATGACATAAAGATCAAAATGTATTATCTCATATTCATCTTCATGTGTCAAATCAAATTTTACATGATATTTTGAAAAAGAAGACCATTGATGCATTACTGTTGAAATTAGAATAGTTGTTGATAATGAAAATTCTCACTAGTAAGCTACATCTAAAGCAACATTTGCACTCTCACAAGATGATTAAAGATGCATCCTTTATAAATCACTTAAATACCTTTAAAATATCTCAGGCCTAGAGGCCATGTATATTACATATGACCAAGAAGATTTGACATTAATCTTGTTGCATTTGCTACTTCATCACATTCAATTTTAGATATATTATCTTGCATGGTCATGAGACACTTACTTGATGTTAATTTATATATGCATTTCATAAATCAAATTAGGTGTATATGTCGAAATCTATAAATATCAATTGTGACATCGCATAATTTGAAATTAAAACCCCTCAATCGCAATCAAAATCGATCAAAACTTTGTTGATTCGTAAAATTAATGGTGTCGATGTCTCTAAAATATAAAAATTAATCAATTAAAGCTTGTCACACTATTTAAATCGATCAATCAAGTAAAATCAATTTTAAATGTAAATATGTGTATATCGAGGTTGGGAACCCCCAATGACATACAAACAACCTCTGTTTATGAAATTGACCAAGTTTTTTGGCCAAAACGTCAAATTATATCAAACAACACTTCCTGATCAATTCTAGTCGCGAAAATTCAGTGATTGACACGACATATTTCAATTTAAGTCCAATTTCACTTTGATTATCATCGAAAATTTTCAAATGAGCTCCAATCACGCAAACATGCTATCATGTCCAAAAAATCGAAATTATTAAATATCGACATCCATATTGTATAATTGTCGATACGAAAATAAAATATCAAAATTTACATGACGCGCATCTCAAGGTGATATGCAAATCAATCGAGCAGGAAGAAAATTATTAAAGAAAAAATGTGACACTAAAGTTATTCATTTGTAAAATATATAAATTACAATTTTGATGCTAATAATCTCATGATTGTCACATCAAATTATACTAATTATTATTATGATGAATTGAGTTTTAATAGACTCCATTAGCTATTTAATATCAGCATTTTCACTTCCCTAAATTTTGCCTCCTCTCTTCTTTGGTTGCCACTTATTCGGCCATTTAGAAGCAAGGTGGCCAGCTCTAATTTCGTAAGACGAGAGCTCCTTTGCCCGTCCACCTCTCTCATTCAAACTCCCCATGTGTGTAAGGCATCAGTGGTTGAGAGCAGGCTTTTAAGAGGTCTTGGGTTCAGTCACCTGCGTGCATTGTGTGAGTTTGAGATTAAATCGCTCAAATGTCTCAAAAAAGACAAAAAAAACTCCCCATACTAGTCGATCCTCCTTCCTATCTCACGCGAGCTTCTTCCTCCCTCCCGGTTTCGCCTCCTTGTAGCAGCTGAACCCGTTCGAGCTACCAAAGCCGCACATCCCCTTCCCTATGCGAGATTCTCCCCATTCGTCTCTCTTTGTCTCTCTCCCTCTCCCTCTCTCTCTCTCTCTCTCTCAACCCGAAGGGCGGCAGCCCCAACTCTTGTTCGCCTCTGCACATCCATGCTCCCTTCTCCCATCTACCTCTCCTAGCGAACGTGTTGAGCTCCACATATGGTTCATAAGTCAAATGAACTATGAAAACTAAAATAAATATTAACAAGAGGGGCGTGATAAATCGGGTTTAAAACCCCCATCGCGAATTGATCTAATTTGCTTTAATTCAAAAAAATTCGCCTTTGCAATGCATAAAAAAATATTAAAATTAATTAAATAAAAAAATATCGAATCAATTAAGGACCAATTAAATAATTAAAATCAATTTTTAATGAAATTACAAGCATATCGAAGTCGGGAAGCCTCGACGACGTCCGAATGACTTCCGTTCGCGAAATTGATTGTGTCGTTGTCGCCGAAATGTCGAAACTTATCAAATGACGTCTACCGCGGTCGATTCGGCAAAGTCTACGTGAACGTCGATCGACTCGAGCGCAACGTCGCACAATTCAAGCTCTATTTCATTTTGAACGTCGCCGACGTTGTTTAAACAACCTCCGATCGCAAAATCGATAGCGTCGTTGCGTTCGGCACAACAGAAATATCTAAAATTGACACATATATTGCTAAGGTTTATTGTTGGGATGATTCATCAAAATTTCTACAGTTAGGGTTAATTATATTAATTATTAAGCTAATAATCTCTTAATAATTAATCTATTCTAATCCATCTCTACCTAATTAAAGCGGCTTCCAATGAAAATAGTCGCCTAATGTTTCCTATTAGACTCCGTATAATCAACCAATCAAAAGAAGCAGTCGGCCCTAAAGATCGAAACAAGGGTTTCGGTCTTCCCACTCGTTTTTTCTGCTGCTCTCGGTTTTCTTCCTCGGTTGCTCCTTAGCTCTCTCGCAATTCCCCTTTCTTCCTCCCTCACGGTTTGAAGCCCTCACGCGAGCCTCCCTTCCTCGTTTCCTGTTCTCGGCCGAAGCTCTTCCACGCGGTTCTTCCTTTCTTCCGTTCGTTCGACTCGGTTACTCTTCCTAAGCAAACTGAAATCCCTCTCCTCCTTTCCTCTTAGCATTCGACACTTCCAGGTCATCTCTTTCTAACCCTAAATTTATTTTCACACATTGAAGTGCTTTTGGAAATTAGGGTTTTGTTATAATATGCTATATCTTATGCTTGAGATTATGCTAAGAGTTTCCTTTGAATATTTGAGATGATGTATGACCCAAATCTCATTTTACTTTCTGTTATCTATAGATTTTATGGTTGTTATCTTGCTGAAAATGATTTGGGATGATGTATGGCCAAAATCTCATTTTACTTTCTATTATATATGGATTTTATGGTGGTTATCTGGCTGAAAATGTTTTGGGATGATGTATGGCCCAATTTCATCTCTTTTTTTTTTTTATTCTCTATGGATATTTATGCTTCTAGAATGCTGGAAATAATTTCTGCACAAGTAGGAAAGTGTCTCCTATAGCCTCTTTTATGATAAAATGGAATTCCTAAGCTAGATGCAAGTGTTCTTTATCCTTAATCTCATGTTCCTATCATTTGGGAGAACAATACTTCCCTTATTTATAAAAAAACCTTGGCTTAACATTGAATTATTCTTAAATAATGGTTATTCATGATCATTAAATAGTGAATTAAAAAAAATAAATGAATGTTGTAAATGGTGGATAATACAGTCAAAAGCATGGAGAGAGGCACTGGGTAGTGAGCTACAAGATAAAAAAAATGAAGAAAAATTCATTAGGCTTATTAATGTGAGCTATGAAATGAGCATGATGTTGAGGCCAAAGTAAGAAAATGAGAGAGAAGCTTTTTTTCTTATTTATTGGGAACACACCACGTCTGGAAATAAGTTGAAGGGTAAGGAGGGCTCATTAAATAGCATGACATAAAAAAATGTATTAAGTGGTGAAAGGAAATATATTAATATGTTATAAAGGTAAGAGAACTCATTATATGACCTGTCATGAAAAAAAATTCTAATAAATAGGCTTGCACAAAATGAGAGTAATTCATCTGCCATAAAAGTAGAGAAATTCACGATGCTTAAGCATGAAGATGATGAAATTCATTATACCTAAGCATGAAAATAATAAAACTTATTAGATGTTTGTAGGAATTCGAATGATGCAAACTTTCATGTGCATTATAAAGCATCCTTTTTACTTGATTCAAATATTTGGTGTGCGCATGAATACTTAAATGAGATGATTTTATCACACATGTCTCAAAGCAATCTAGTGTCTTATTTGATTAACTTGAAAATTATATGCAAGCTTTAAAAATAAATAATGATGAGTGAAAAGACTTATATGTATTACGAGAGGGTTGCATGTTTAATATCATCACATCAGAGCGCATGCAAATATTCAAATAAAGTAAATTTTATGTATGTCTTATGAAATGATGTTTTACATAAATCAACCAACAACAACAACAACAACAACAACAAGCCTTTATCCCACTAAGGGTGAATCCTTCTCTCTCCATTATATTATGTGTCAAATTCTCATTTAATTCAAGTATACTAAGGTCATTTCAGTATACATCATAACCAAATATTTTAGTCTATACCTTTCTTAACATAAGGCAAATCTAATGCATCTCTCTCGGTCATCACATACGCTTTATCAAAACCATCTAAGCGACTCTCTCTAATCTTATCTATCATTTTACTCCAACTTTTCCCGAACATACTCATTTCACATTTTATCTCAAAGAGTAAAGTCACTCATCCACTGAGCATCCTCATCTCCGTAACACTTAACTTAGTCTTATGCTTCTATTTTATTGGCCAACATACTACACCATAAATCATTACAGGTCTTACCACCATCTTATAATATTTTCCCTTAAGTTTAAGCAGAACTTTTCTAAACCCATGAATCATTACAGGTTTTACATAAATCAACCATTTCATGAAAATTTCAAGGAAGCTAGACCCATGAATGTATCATAAATTACTCTTACATATGAACCTAGAGTTTCGAGCTTCAAGGTCTAAATGAAGTGACTCATTGTACATATTTAAAATATTATTACAATTTATTCAAGCTAAATATACAAACATTCAAGTAAGATGAACTTGTGGGATCAGAAAATTATCTTTCGAAAAAAAAAAAGTTGTTTAAGTGTGGTGATAATTTGAGAAGCGAGATGAATAGTAGATAAGACTACCAGATTTCGTTCTCATTTGGTGAGAACTTTTATATCTGGTTCAGGTTTCTATGAAGCAAGCCATACCTCTAAATCTTGAGAGAGCACTTTCGATTAAAAGTGAGTATGAGTTAAAGAGCAGTATATAATTCGATGAGTGGAGCTTAAAACTTATGAAATTTATTATTTTAATTTTAAAACTTTTGTTGGGGAACGATGGCCGTCAAGATCCATGGTTATCCGGGTCGCGATCCGCAGTCCGTCGAGGAGGTAGTCGACCCGACTGAAGGATCCTTGTCAAACATGGGTTACGTCGTCGAGGTGTCCTTGTAGACGGGGTGGAGTTTGTCAGGGGACTAATATAAGTCAACCCTTAAGAGCTTTTGCCCAACCAAATCATTCCCGTTTACATTTCGAAAGAGCAGCGGTTGGAACATCTGGAGTATAATTTAGTGGTCATATCGTGAACCACCCGGTCGAGGGAGTCGGTCACCATTTATGTGGTGCCATATCAGCAAATAAAACCACGACAGAGGACTGCGTCTACGACTTTAAATATTTGAGTGTGAAAGTAATTATGTATTTAATTTGGCGTTGTTCTTTGTGAGCAAAGTTTTCTTAATTTGTCAGACAAGATTGGAGGGTGGATTACTTTATTTTTTTTTAGTTTTAATTTAAATAATTCATTTCACTTTTTTTTATTTCCCTTTTTTTTGTGTTATTTTCTTTGAATTTTGATCATTTTATGATTGATTTTAGATTTGAATATATGATCATTTATCATTGAAATTTTAATTATAATTATCCTTCTCGATCCAGGGTTAATATCGATTGATAGGCTATGCCTCGTCCGTTTTCGAGGATGGTCAATTCATTATCTCAAGAGTATAATCCTTCAAAACCTTGTCACTCTAGTTTGAACATGAGGATTGGGTTTGGGACTTTCTTCGAATTTGAATTTTAGAAAGTATGTTAGTTGGTTCATATCTTTATATATATGAGAATTAAACTCGGATATTATTAATTTTGAAATTCTTATAATATCACATTTTAGGTTTTGTTAACTTGACCCGGTCAAGAAAAAGCAAGGGATGATATAGCATCTTTTTCTTTGTATTTGACTTAGTATTTACTCCAACGCATATGGATATCATTCTTTGAAAATTGCATGGACATTAAGATGTCTAATGTTGAAACGATGTCAAATTTTGATTTTGAGTTTTGTTAACCGGACAGAAGAACCGGAAGTGTAGCATTTTGTTCTTGTATTTTGATTGTAATGCAAGCATTAGTTTTGATATGGGATTTTAGGTTTTGTTGTTGGACGGTCCAAAGACCAAAGGGAAGCGTAGCATTTGTTCTTTTGTTTTATACCAATTTGCATCTCTATTGTTTGAACACTTCAACATATCTGTATCTTCTTTTAAAATGTTGTATGGACATTGTGTACAGTTGAAATATATGTTCAATTTGAAGCTGATTTTAATGACATTTTAGGTTTTGTTAACGGACGTCCAAGACAACCAGGAAGATATAAACATTGTTCTTTTTTTGTTTATACAACGTGTCTATTGTTTGAACACTTCATCTGAGTATCTGTTCTTTTAAAATGTTGTATGGACATTGAATGTCTAGTTGAAATATATGTTCAATTTGACAGATTTTAATATGACATTTTAGGTTTGTTAACGGGACAAAGCAGGAAGATATGTCTGTCATGTTGAGCATTTTAGAAGTTTATTCAAGCAGTGTGGATCAAGAGGTCAAGATAGATATAAGCATTCGATTGAGAATATCTTAAGTAGTTCATTTAACAAATGACTCTTTAAATTACAAAGCAGGATATAAAATGAAATAAATCATTTGGGCTTATGATCATATATGAGTAGCTAAAGTGGATTTAGGCATTTGTTTTTTGAAGATCACCTCTTTTGTAATCAAAATCAGAAAAAAAATAATTGATTTAGGCATATGATATAAGTAAGGTAATGCCTAAAATAGCTTAAAGATTTGATTTAATAACCTCTCCCTATGTATAAAATCAGCGTAAAGGGCTTAAAATAAATTTGGAAGCCATATACCATATACCATAACCCATTTATTTCTCTTGAAAAGGGAAGGGAATATAAAATATGTAGATGTCATATTTCATTTAAGAGAAGTAGATTAATTAAAATCCACCTCCCATTACAAACTCATGGCAAGTGGGGGACTCATTAAATTTATTAAAGAGGTATGACTTTACTTTCCTTTTCAAAGAAAGGGGATAAGAAGAAGGGATAAGGTGTACGTCATTATACGTGTGCATGACAAATGGTAACCTTAGATGGTTCCTGCATTACATTTATGAAGCCTATGTGTCAAGATGATAATAGATGAGAAAGAGGGAGTAGAAAATCTATAAATAAGGAATTCCTATAAAATCCTCACACACCTACTCTCATTTCTTTCCTTCTCTCCCTTTCACAAGTTTGAGTTCTCTCAAACTTATAAGAGAGCTAAGTTGTCATAAAAATTTGTAAGTTTTACCCTCCTCCTTCCTTTAGCAATTTTCCATTTTTTTTGGTATTTTTATGATGGATGTCATGTCAAAATGTTTCATTTCATGTATGTCTTCCCCTGATATACTTTTTTTTTTTTGCCATGTTTTATAATCATGTGTGATCGATAAAATGGACATATGGAGTAAAAGATAACATGTTAAACATGTATTTAAGCATGTGTGTTAGCGTGTCTAATAGCGTATCAAGTAAGTGTATTAGAACCGATCAACAAATACATGTCACAAGCATAAGCATCCATGTATCTATTTGCACACTTCATACACATGTTAAGCATGTAAGGGACTAGAAAGATTCAACATTCATCAAACTAAGCATGAATAGTTGTTGCATAGGTGTCATATGACATGAAAATTAGTTAAACACATAAGCATATCATAAAAATACTTAAGCATTTTTTTTTTTACCTTTCCCCTTTTTTTAAAATTTTTGACCCCAGCGGGGTTACCATGAGAGGCGGGCACACAGCGAAAGGCGTGCATGGGTGGTGTCATTGAGACCATGGTGAAACTTTGATAGCATTCCTGTTAAGAAGATATCACGTATCTGAGTATAAAGATGAATTTTACACGAGATCCTTATCTCAGGTGCTTATCAAAGTTTAGACCTCCGTCTCCCCATGGGGTTCCAGAGGCGGAGCACATTGCGAAAAAGTGGGTGTAATGGTGAGACCATGGTGGCTTTGATAAAGCGTTTCCATTAGAAGATATCACATATCTGAGTATAAAGATGAATTTTACACGAATCCTTATCTCGTGCTTATCAAAGTTCTATGACCTCCTCTCCCAGCGTTCATGAAGGCGGCGCGCCACGGCGTGCATGGGTGGTGTCGTGAGTATGCATGGTAAACTTTGATAGTAGCATTTCCTGTTAATATGATATCACATATCAGAGTATGCAAGAATGAAACTCATAGATAATAGAGTGGTATAATCAATCCTTTACATTAATTTGATTTCAACTTGCATATGAAAGACATGAATATATATAATTCACTTCATAGGAAACCAATTGACAGTAGAAGCGTGAAATTCATGGGAGAGCGACAAATAATGATATTTAAGCCATACATCCTTTCTTATCAAATTTTCAAACTTCCGGCTCAAATAAAGAAATTTTCAGCAAGCACCACATCTTTAGATAGCAAGCTACTTGATTTCCCCTTACATAAAATAAATTTCAGCATGCTTCATGCCTCTAAACAACAAGTTAATAGCTTTCCCCTTTCATAAAAATACTTTCAACATGTATCATACACATTAGAAGCAAATCGATTCAATTTCCCTCTAATAAAAATATTTTCAGCATGCATTATCCCTTTAGAAAAGCCAATCAATGGATCTCCCCTTAAAAAGCGATTTCAGCATGTATCATGTCCCTTAGATAACAAGATGATCTAATTTCCTCTTAGGTAAAACCAATTTCATTTTCCCACATAGAAATTTTTTCAAAGCAACATACTAACTAATGAAACAATACAACTTCCACTTGATTTCAAAGATAAATGCATAGATATCCATAGAACATAGCAAGCATCATGATATTAGGGCCTAGGATTTAAGCCATGCAATAATTTGAAAACTCTTTTAATTTTAGATTTCAATCAATCATGTGCAGAGGCATAATATGTACCATTTCTCCGTAAGAAATCAATTTTGAGCAAGATGAACAAATGAAATCTATAGGAAAGCAAGAGAAAAATGGTTGGGCCATACATTATCCCAAAGCATTTTCAGCAAGATAAACACCATAAAATCCGTAGATAATAGGAAATAAAATGAGATTTGGGCCATACATCATCCCAAATCCCTAAAGGAAACTCTTAGCATAATCCCAAGTATAAGATATAGCATATTCAAAAACCCTAACTTCAAGCTCAAATGCATTAAAACAAGGTTAGGGAGAGAAACAACCGGAGGTTTGAATGCTAAGAGGAAAGGAGGAAAAGGGTTTTGGTTAGGGTTCTAAGGCTCGATCCTTCGGTTCTTCTTGTCGTGTGGACGGAGGAAGGAAGGAAGAATCGTGAGAGGGAGAAGAAGCAGAGCGAAGAAACGAGAGTCGAAGGAGAGGCCGATCAGCGTCAATGAGAGAGACTTCAGAGGAGCCAAGAGGAAGCGTCAGCAAAAGGTCGAAGGAGATCTCAAGAGGGAGCTCGTCGAGGAGCCAGCGTCAGCCAGAATGAGAGGAGCTTCGTCTGAAGAGAGAGCAAAGCGAGAAAGCGAGAGGATCAGAAAAAAATGAGGTCAACGCCTCGTTTTTAGAAAAATCGCTCCTTTCATTCGGCCGTTTGGCGATAGAATCCGAGCGTGGCGGCGAGTTAGGTAGGATTGGCGGGATTAAGTGCTTAAGCACCATTAGTCCCTTTAATTATAATTTAATATTATTTTATATGATATTAATTTATCCCCCTATGATATGGTGTCAATTTAAGTTGTTTAATGCGACGCGCAGCGCGATCAATTCGTGATCGGAGCATTCGGGCAATGTCGACGGCGGTCGGGATGAAATTAGTCTAAATTATCGGCGTCGCATTGAATTGGCGATGTTCGTGCACTTTGCCGATTGACCGCGGAAGGTGTCGTTTGATAGGTTTCGACATTTGGCGGCACGGCGATTTGTTTTCGCGAGCGAGGTCGTTTAGGCATCGTCGGGGCTTCCGACTTCAATATCACAATTTCATGATAATTTGATTTTAATTATCGATCGTAATTGATTCAAAATTTTACGATTAATTCATTTTAATGTTTTCGCGTCACGTCGAATCCAATTAAAAGCGAATTTGATCGGTTCGGATCATTTAAGGGATTTTAAAATCCACCTTATTTATTTAATTTAATGTGGCACATAGTTGTAGGTCAACAGAACTCCATGCTTACTTTATGAGGTAATATTTTGCTTAATCCAAACATCTCTTATATACATGTTAGTATTCGAAAGAGCCAAACTCATATTTTACAAAACAAATATACACTTGATTTGTAGCTTTTGAAATCGTGCATATGTTTAAATGAGAGTAACTTCATTGCATATATTTTGAAGTCATTATGTCTTGAAGTTGCTTCTATAACCTACTACTTGGTGAATCATTCTCATTCGATTGTTATAAACAAGAAGACTCTGTAATAGGTTTGGTAAGGTGGACCTACCAATTACTCTAAATTAAGGATTTTTGGTCACCACTTATGCTCATGTTGACAATGAAAAATTAGAACCTAAATTTATGAAGTGTATGTTTCTTGATTATAAAGTTGAAGCTAAAGATTATAAGTTGTGGTAGCCTAAGAAAGTGATTATTAGAAGAGATGTATTTGATGAGATTGTCACAATGCATGAAACACCTACTACAAGGCAATGAGAGAAATCAAGCTAAGTACATCACCAGATACTACTTTCTAGTTAAAGTTAGAGTTAAAGTAATATTATTTACCAATCTCTATCACTACAATCACCATAATTTTTAATCACCGAGGATAGGCCAATCAGAGAAATCAAGTCACCACAAAGGTATGGTGAAATTGATTTAGTTACTTATGCCTTAACTATGTCCAAATGAATTGAGGGTGGTAAAGAATAATCCCCCAGCTATATAGAAGCAATTAATTCAGTTAGTTTAAGTGAATGATTGCTATGTAGGAGAAGATTGAGGCCATATATATTTGTGATTTAATGAAGCCACCTTAAGGGTGGAAAGCTATATGTTGCAAATGAATATTTAAGAGAAAGAAACTTACACATAAATTGAAGATGCTAGATATAAGACTAGATTAAAGCAAAGTACTTCAATAGGATTCTAGGAGTAGACTTTATAAATGTGTTTAATCTAAGCTTTACTTGCTATTGTGGCTAAACATAATCTTGAACTTGAGAAGTTAAACATAAAAATTGTATTTTTGCATAGAAAATTCTAGGAGAAAATTTATATGCAGTAACCCAAAGGCTTCATATTTAGAAGTAAAAAATACTAGTTTTTTTTTTTGAAGAAATCTCCTTATAATTTGAACTATCTCTTAGACAATGATATAAGAAATTTAACTAATTTATAATTGCTAGTGAGTTTAAGAAGATTGGTTATGATAGTTGTATTTACTTTTTTAAAAAATAGTGATGAATCTTTTATTTACTTACTCTTATATATTGATGATATGCTGATAGCTGCTAAAAATAAAGAAGAAATCAAAAAGTTGAAGGCTCAACTCAGTAGTGAGTTTGAGATAAAAGATTTAATAAATATAAAAAAATTCTCAACATGAAAATTCAAAGAGGTAAAAAAAATGTAAATTATTTTTGGGTAAAAAATGATACATTGAGAAAGTTTGCATAGAAACAATATGCAGAATACCAAACCTGTTAATACTCCATTAGTTGCATATTTCAAACTCTCATCAGATTTATGCCAAAAGTCAGTTGATGAGATTAAATAATATCTTAAGTTTCATATTCTAGTGTAGTGGAATCACTCATGTATGCTATGATATATTTACGACTAGACTCATCATATGCAGTTAATATATTTAGTAGGTATATGGCTAATCCTAATAAGGAGTGGAAACCAATTTAGTGGTTCTCAGGTACTTACGTGAAACTAAAGATGTTTACATGGGTGGACTACAGATGAAATCATTGGCTATGTTGATTCGAATTTTGTTGGAGATCTTAATAAGAGGAGATCTCTTATAAGATATGCATTTTACTATTGGTAACCATGCTATTAGTTGGAAAGTTACATTGCAAACAATAGTGGCATTGTCTATAATAGAAATTGAATACATGTCAATCACTGAAACTTGCAAAGAAACTATTTGATTAAAATATTTATTTAGAGAGCTTATTAAAAAAATTAAAGATTACCATGATGATGCTTAATAGTCAAAGTGTTAGTTTTTTCACCAAAGATTAAATGTTTCATGAATGAACTAAGTACATTGGTGTTCATTATCACTTCATTCATAAAGTTATTGCTTATGGTAATATTATTTTGATCAACATAAGTACTCATGATAATCATGCCGATAAGATGACTAAGGCATTCCAACTTGCCAAGTTTGATTATTACTTAGACTTGGTTGGTATTCATTGCTAATCATTGGAGTTTTAATGGAAGAGATGGAGAACATTTTATCAAGATTAGAGAATTATCCTGTAATTTTTAAAATTCATGTCAAGATGGAAATTGTTAAACAATTGTGACTCAAATTCTATAGATCCCACTCACCTTAATAAAAAATTATAAGCACATAGATTAAAAGTCTCCATGATTGGATTAATTATAATCCATGTACTCTTGCTTCATTGGCCCTCTCTTGAGTATTTTTATTATATGGGATCTTGTAAAAGTTTATAAATACCTCCTTTCTTTGTATCAAAAAAATAATGCTTCTTTGTTTCGATCTTTTGTGATCCAAAAGTCTTTACTTGCAATTTTTTTTCTTTTTGATATTGTGAATTCTCCTTCTCTATCTATTGTTCTTCCCGACTTGGGTTTTCACATAAGATTTTGTGTTATTCTTTTTATTTCTTTTGTTGTTCATTACTCTTATTTATAAGGACAATTATAGGAGTGTTGACTTGAAACTTGTTAGAGGATTGTGCTACTGCTATTAAATTGCATAATACATTAAATACTTTCACACCATGCAAGAAGATTTTAGCTCCAAATGATTGTCTTTATACTTCAATATTCTCTTCTTTTCATTCTTTCTAGGGTTTCATGATAGCAAGTACTTTTTTGTCTAATATGTAAAAGAAATATTAGGCACCAAATATACTACTCATGTTCCTTGCACCTATATACTCTTTTACTGAACCAAATCAGCAAGTAGGGTCATGCTCTTTTGACTTTGTTATTCCTTGGCGAACTTCTTTTAATGAAACCTCTAAGTTTAGCCATACCACGTTTAGTTGAATTCTATCCTGACTTACATTTGGCTAAGTCATCTATAGTTTGACTACCAACTATAATTGCACACACCTGGCTTTGAATACATCTACATTCAAACCTTACTTTTTTTCAACTAGATAGTCTCTACATGAACTTATCCCACTCTAGACATTTGTCCAAAACCTTTCCTTCAAATGTCTAAACCATATTCAGCCATTTGTATTTTGAGCCTGATAGGTGGTGTTTTCATCTATTTTAATTCATATGGTTCTTTCGGAAATAGCTATTGTAAGAATGAAAGCAGCCCAAAACTATACATCAACTTTCTAAATGGATAAACCTCAACTACTGCATTGGAATAGGATAAAGATGTTAATAAAATGATTTTGACAACACAATGAAAGTATTTAGAGAGAGTATGGGCACTTAGCTAACATTATCCTAACGCTGTGTGAGAAGGGATATTATTTTAATACAGAATAAATGAAAGAAGAGGTTTTTTATATATCACATGGACGACTAACTCAAAGGACTGATGAAGCTGCCTCAAATATCAGAAATCAAGGTTAATAGTGCAACTTACATGATAAATTCAACTAAAACATTTTTCAATAACTGAGTTCAGCATGTTCTTTCTATCATAAAAGTAAATAGTCAAATATAAAAAAAATGATGACAGTTAGTTACAAATACTTAGAATAAAAAAAAATCTGTAGACAGAAAGAAACAAACAGGCCATGTCCCTAGAGCTTGATGAAAGGAAAACACTTACCTAGGGAGTACTTGCTGATCATCAATTTCAATATCAGTAAATATTTCATTTCTTATTTTTAAGCATAGATTTTTCATCTTTTCGTAAGCACTAGTAAGAGTTACAGCTTCCATCATAGGTCCTTCATTACTGCTTGCAGAAGTCCCTCCAATGCTGCTTCCAATAAATTCATCAGTTTCAGACAGTCGCTGCCTTGATATCTTCTTAGCAGCAACCTGTACAAGGTATCAACATCTTAAAAATAATTTTTTTTAACAAGCATATAAGATGTTGCATATAAATCAAAAAAGAAGGTTATATTAGATTATTTTCATAAAACTATTAACCTGGAAATAGCTGCACAGTTTTAATTGAGCCTCTGGAGACAATATATCATGCAAAAGCTTGTATAGATTTACAGCAGGCGCCAAAGCTGTAGCTGGTATGCCAGTAGAAGGTCGGAACACTTCCACTATTCCCGAAGGCGATGACTCATCCAGTGCCTTGTAGTTTTCAAAAACCAAAGCTAAAACTATCTCGATTTGCACCTCAATTTCACGAAGGATACGAGTCTGATGTATGAAATAACAGGATAATAAGCATTAGCATTAACCAGACAAAAATCAAATAAACTGAGGGAAAAGTCATCATTGTCAGCTTTATCCCAACTATTTGTGATCAACTTAAAACATGAGAAGAGTATTTTTTTATGTGAAACAATAAATAATACAACGTGAATGAATGCTCAAGTAGATGTTCATCAATTGATTAAACTAGACTACCTAATAGTGTGACTAATTACTAGTGGATTAGCACAACTAATGCTTAAACTTTAAAAAAAAACATAAAGTGTTTTGAATGATAAAATGAACTATAAAATGAGACTAGTAAGCTTGGGGATCGAAGGAGTTTTCATAAAGTTAAGAGACCAAGGAGTGGAAGGAACATTTGCACCATGTGAGAGAAAAAAGGTAGTGTGTAATGACGTGCCAAAGTGAAAAGATGGTATTGGAGGCCAACTAATGAGGGATACGTTTCAAATAATCCATAAAAAATAACTATAAGGAAGTCAGATGGTCATGTTCTGGCTTTGGTTTTGCTCTCACAACATACAAAAGGCCCAAATAACTTGTATAGTACAAACATGATAATGATTCAGCAATGAACCATAACAAATAAGGGTCAATAATAGAAATACTACAGAAAAAAGAGAAAATATATCAAAATAATAAGATATATAATTACCTAGAATGACACCAACAACATATTAAATTATCTCTAAAATACACCATGAATCCGTTTTCTTGAGAAGGTATATGAACAATATGAATAAAGTTAAAAAAAAACACGTATTCAAAACATCTTAGGATTAAATAACTCGGAAGATAGACCTCGCAAGAACAGAGTGAGAGCATAGAATCTATCATTTGACTTTGCAAAAGGTACCAGAATCATGATACTCTGATTTTGAAATGTAATGTTCTGGCGCTAGAAAAATAGAATTAAAGACTGAAAGAAACTATAACAATATATAACTGAAGAGGGGAGAGAGAGAGAGAGAGAGAGAGAGCAAAGCAAAGATGGACCTATGCAAAGGCAAACGGAAGAAAAGTTCATGTACCTCCTGATGACTCAAAGCTTTTTTATTTCCAGTCCTCAAAATTACAGGTGCAAGAAGATCATGCACCAACGTTAGGCAATCTGCTGTAGGGGTTGCTACATTCAAGATGTAAGACAGATATCTGCAGACGTTTTGAAGTTCCTTAGGTAAAACTGAAAGGTAAAGACCAGCAAAAGAAAATAACTGGAACAATCCTATAATACCTTAACCTTGCGTATGCATCTGAAACACAATAATAGGAAGCAAATTCTGTTAGTAACCACTTCCAGGGTCCATGCAATAGTAAATTGCGTTGTCGAAAATGTTGGACTTTCATTGCAACTTCCAACAAAATGTCATAAGCCACAGTTTCTGGAACAGAACAACACTGCAAGAGCCAAGAGAATAAATTGAAGGAAAAGAATCGACTAAGAGGTCAAGACTCACTTAATCCTTGGCCTAAAAGTATATACAAAAAATCCTACTTTATTGGCACAAAGAATCTATATGAAGATTACAAAAACTAAAAACAATTGACTACATAAGAGGTCAATACACAGTTACGCACTTAATCCTTGGCTTAAATGTATAGACAAGAAATCCTACTTTATTGGCACAAGGAGCCTCCATGAAGAGCACAAAATACTAATGCAGGTAATACCTTCAGAGGATTGTTTTCATCTGTAGTGGTTGAGTAATTTATATAAAGCTGCAGGCGTCCCACGAGTTCATTTTCTGGTTCCCGATAAATAGACCACCAACGAACTTTGTCACTCTGAAGAAAAGCACAAGAAGGAATGTCAACAAGAATAATATGCCATCAAACTTAAAACGGCAGAAAAATACCATACCGGATCATCCACAATATTTGCCAACTGAACAACAACCTGACCAAGAATCATTCCTTGGGAATTATGAACTTCAACAATCAGATCATCTCCCATACTATCAGGGAAGCTGAAATTAATATGAAGTTGTTAGTATATCAAATAAAGACTAACTCCTAATGTAATTTAATGTGTAAAAAATGAAACGTACAAAACATGTTTTTCACCAGAACCAACTTGCATTCTGGTCATGTCCTCTTGAGCCAAGCTTTTCAATCTCAAATGGCAAAAGTATGATTCTTCTACAACATTAAGAAAGCATTGTATGATTATTCACAAAATGAAAAACAAAGTGAAACCATAATCACGTACCTTGCACAACTGCACAAGTACAAGCATTAAGAGAATTTACTCCAGTTTTGAGGATCGCAGAAGCCTGCTTAATGTATTGAGTGCTAGCTCGCATATATGCCCTGTTTTGATTGGTAAAAGAATTGATGACTGGCATACTTGGTGATACTCTAATTCTCCGTAGAGAAGGCAATCTTGATGACAAGGTTGACTGGAAGCTCGACATATTATGCCTGAGTAAACACAGTCTTAATATTGGTCTCCTCAATGACACATAATTGCAGCCAGAAGGCATGTCACAGACATTCTGACCCTACGGGCTGCAACATACAATGATAACCGGGTACATGTGAGAATCATGCTATTGGTGATTATCAGAGCAGAAACATCATTTAATGAGACAGGGGAAACTTAGCATAAGAAAGATTTTGAAAAGAGAAAAAGCTCTAAATAGTCCCTTGACTATTAATAAAGTGGCCAATTTCATCCTAGAGTTTTGCCGTGATTTAATTTAGTCCCCTGATTTTTTAAAATTGATCCCAATTGGTCTTTAGTTTCAACATTCTCAAATGTTAAATATGAGATTATTTTAGGCATAACAACAACAACAACAACAAGCCTTTATCCCACTAAATGTAGTCTGCTACATGAATCCTTCGTCTCCATTGTATCCTATTATGTGTCAGATTCTCATTTAATTCAAGTATACTAAGATTATTTTTTATACATCTTAACCAAATCTTTTTAGGTCTACATCTACCGTTTTTAACATAAGGCAAATCTAATGCATCTACTCTCCTAACCAGTCATGGACGACGCTTTATGTGGCCAAACCATCTAAGCACTCTCTAATCTTATCGCCATAGAGCTACTCCAACTTTTCCAACATACTCATTTCTCATTTTATCTCTAAGAGTAAAGCCACTCATCCACCTGAGAATCCTATCTCTGCAACACTTAACTTAGTCTTATGCTTCTCTTTTATTGGCCAACATTCTGCACCATAAATCATTGCAAGTCTTACCACCATCTTATAAAATTTTCCCTTAATTTTAAGCAGTACTTTTCTATAACACAATAGGTCAAATGCATTCCTCCACTTCAACCATCCAACTTGAATTCTACAAATAATATCTCCATCTATTTCACCATCATTTTGAACAATAGAGCCTAGATATCTGAATCGCTCACTCTTTTTAATGACTTGTTCACCCAATGTCACAACACTATCACTAGAACTTCTACAACAAAAATTACACTCCATATATTCAGTTTTAGATCAGCTTAAACGAAACCTTTAGACTCTAAGGTTGACCTCCATAATTCAAGTTTCTCTTGAACTCCCTCTCTAGTCTTATCAACAAGAAGAATGTCATCGAAAAGCATACACCAAGGTACATCTTCCTATAAATGCTTAAGAACATCCATAACTAAACCAAAAAAGATAAGGGCTTAAATCGATCCTTGATGTAATCCAATTGAAATAGGAAAATATTGTCAATCCATCTTGTGTTTGGACACAAGTAATAACTCTAGTATACATATCCTTAATGACTTGAATATAACCAATATTAACTCCTTTCTTTTCTAAAACTCTCCAAAGAACATCTCTTGAAACTTTATCATAAGCTTTCTCTAAATCAATAAATATCATATGTAGATCCTCCTTACTTTCTCTATACTTCTCCATCAAACCTCATAACAAATGTATAGCATCCATAATAGATCTACCTGGCATGAAACCAAACTGATTGTGAAAAACTTTTGTACCACATCGTAACATATGCTCAATTACTCTCTCCCATAATTTTAATGTATATGACACATTAACTTAATTCCTTTGAAATTTGCACATTCTTGTGCATCACTTTTATTCTGAAAAATATGAACCAACAAACTCTTTCTCCACTCATTAACATCTTTCTAGTCTTTAAAATAACATTAAAAAGATTTGTAAGCCAAGAAATTCTTTAATCTCCTAAACATTTCCACACTTCTATTGGAATATCATCAGGTTCTACTGCTTTTCCACATTTCATTTTTTTTTAAAGCTTCTTTAACTTCAAATTTACTAATACGACGATAAAATAAAATTCTCTATTTTTTTTTAGGCCATTAAGGTTGTTAAAATCAATCGTATTTTTAGATCTTTCATTAAAAAATTTATCAAAATATCTCATCCACATATTTTCAATATTCTTTTATAAGAAAAGTACTTTATGATTTTCATCCTTATTACACCTCACTTGAACTAGATCTTTACTTCTTCTATCTCTTTGGTTGGCTAACTTATACATATATCTTTCACCTTCTTTGATATTCAATCTATTGTATAAATCACTAAAAGCTAAATTTTTATTATATACTGCTTTCTTAGAATCTCTACAGGACACCTTATATTTTTCCCAATTCTTCGAGTTTTAAAATTTTTATTAATGTTCTTTAAGTGCCCCCATCTAATCCTAAGACAATAATTTGATTTATTTTTCATCTTACACTCTTTCATCTTAAAATATAAAACTAACAGTCGATGTTGGATATTTAAACTTTCACTTGGAATGAACTTAAAATCTTTACAATCTAAACGATCTATTTTTCTTATAAAAAAATAATCAATGTGTGTTTTATTAGATTCATTTTTATAAGTAATAATATGTTCATCTCTTTTCTTAAATAAAATATTAACAATTACAAAATCATAAGCTAAAGCAAAATCTAATATAGTCCTACCTTCTTTATTATTCACTCAAAATCCATAGCCACCATGAATACTTTTAAAATCTTCTGCTACTCTACCAACATGTCCATTTAAATCTCTTATAATAAATATTTTTCTTCAAGAGATATCTTTTGTATTAATCCCTCTAATTCATTTCAAAAAATTTCTTTTGAGCCTACATCTAAACTTACTTGAGGGGCATAAACACTTATAACATCGATAATCTTAAGATCAACAATCTTTAAATCTATAATTCTATCTCCACATCTATTAATATTTATAACATTATCCTTCAAACTTTTATCTATAATCACACCTAAGTCATTTCTAATTCGAATTTCTACATGAATATCAAAATTTAAAATCTAAACTATCAATCTCTCGACCTTCTCCCAACCCATTTAGTTTCGACACATAAAATATTTATCTTCCTATGAACCATAATATCTATTAATTCTATTAATTTACCTGTAAGAGTATCTATATTCCAAATTCCTAACCTAATTCTAGTTTTATGGACTAATTCTTTTGCCCACATCCATCCATAATGTGGGAACCCTCGCTTATTTAACACCGCACCTGCATATCAATGTAGTCTTGTACAATTTCTTTTCAATTCATATACAAGGCCGCCTGGGACGCCCAAGATAACACAATGTTTTAAAGGATTCATGTCATGATTATTTCGACAAATTTTACGCTAGTTGTCGACTGGCTATCACAACCCTCCACTTTTCACATCCGGACTTAGGACTGGCAAAAGTAGTGTTTATTTTAGGAATAATAAGTTCACATGAAATAATATTTTAATATTGCTCTATTTTCACACAATATATTAATTTTGATATTTAATTAATGAAGAATAAATTATAATTAATAGGAATATTTATAGACATATCACAATTCTTACGTATTTACATATCTAACATCGAAAGTTTCATATTAACATAACTAATACTTTCTTATATATGTAAATGTGTATTTCACTTTTTAAAAGTAAATAATAGTAGTACTTTTTGATGTGATATTAAAATAAGTGTTATGTGAGTAAATATTAAAGTTTAGATATTAGATATATAAATATATAAGAATTATATTGTATTTATGTATATTCCCCTAATTTATATTGCTTTGCTTGGGTGTTTTTTTAGCTAATTCTCAAACATAATAGCTCATTAGACATTGGATATTTTAGGAATAGTAAGTGTACATAGAATTATTTATTTTTTATATTATTTTACTTTTTACATGTAACCAATTGACATTTAATTAATGAGGGCAAATCATAATTTATATTGCCAGTACATGTAAAAATAGAGTAATATAAAAATATAATTTCATTTACACTTATTATTTTAAAATACCCTCATATTTAACCTTTGAGTTAGCTTTAATGGTGAAGTTCAGACATAGAAGCTATTGGGATCAATTTTTTAATAGTTGTGGGACTATTTTGAGACTTTTCTCATTTTGAAAATAACATATGGAGATACAAGAAAACAAAAGTCCATGCCTTGAACTTTCAATTTTCCGAATATTCTTTTTTGCTTGACCACAGTTCCTTCAAGAGGTTCTGAAGAACGTTTTTCCAGGAGTTCCTCTTCCGATTGCAACAATATCTGCTGCAAACTGCATGATTTTTGCACATGAGGAAAGCAAATTTTAGAAAATATATAAAAAAATGAAATCAACAAATATAAATATATATATATATATATATATATATATATATATATATATATATATATATATATATATATATATATATATATATATATATCCTAACCATTCTCAAATAAAAGGTCTCCAATGAAGACTTTAAATCTGATTGGGTGCGGGTGCATCCAATTTATAATGAGTGAAACCCAGATTGAGAATAATGCTATATAGGTCATACAACCTACTAATAAAATTTAAAGTACCAAGAAAATATGGTGCAATGTAGCATAGAATGAATCATTGACAAATGAAAACCCTTGATTGTATGGTATGCAGGTCATAATGCCTACTGCATAGCAAAAATAGACTGATGTCAACTAAACCCATAAGCCAGCTTGACCACCTCACCTCAACCAGTAAGGTTTAGCTAAGATAATTCTTCTAAAGAGAACGATAGATATGTCACTTATTTTTCTTCTCTAGGTTGCATGGAACTGTGAATCAAACTAAATCAAGCCATCTTTTTCTACAAAAAATTAAAGGCCAATATATAACAGTACAAGAGATGTTCATATACTTCAACCCAAGCACTAACCATTAATGCCATTCCTTTACTTATTTTATTTTATTTTATGCCAAAATGCCAAAAACCCTCAAATTATTTGAAACTCTTAGTATTGGAACATTCAGTCATTATGAGAAAAAACTACAGCATCTATTGTTCTTGATGTTAAAAACAACTATGGCGGTAGGGTAACAACAGATAGTGCATAAAGTACCTGGAAAAATGTTTGAAGAAAATAAACTGTTACCAACCCAAAACAGAAGACATTTCTGAGCTCATCGTTGAGTTTCCAATTTACTAAGAAAAAAACATTGGCATAAGTGGACTAGAAATGAGTCCAGTCTACAATTGTCATCAGCTTGACAAGATAGAAGGCAAATAAGGATAATGTGAAAAGTGAATAGCAAGTAGGAGACGGAATGTAAACGATGGTCAAGTGTTTCCGGTACATCATGCACGTACAATTGGAATTACTTAGGACAAGAAAACTATTAGCATGTATAAATGGAAGAAAATATTCCTAAAACAATGCAAAAAAGATGACAAAGTTAAACAAAAATATGGCAGGAAACCATAAATGCTGTGATTATATGCTATTCAAGTCTTATTAAATTTCCCAAATCAAGCTCATAATTTAATCTCAAGTTCACCTAAATATAGACTTTAATTATTTCTGCAATAAAATTACCAAACTGAATAATAATCGCTCACCCAAAAGAGCTTCGTAACAGTGAACATTCATTTTCCAGGAATATCGGAGCATCCATGCAACCCCGTGCCCATAAATGAAGGCAGAGACGAACACATGCATCATACGCAATTACAGAATGCCAAGGCCCGTGTTCACTGTACTAGTAGTGCCAAAAAGCAGTAGTTTAAAAACAAAATTCAAAAGATAGTTTTAAGTACTGAAAATAACAGTTGTGTTAGACTTACCATGCATGAAAAGTGGGAACTTTTAGAAAAAACTTGGATGGGGCAGTCTCAATACCAACTGTAGGGGACCTGCAAGATAGAATAATGAGAATAAAGTACATGAAATGAATATATATATACCAGAATATATATATATATATATATATATATATATATATATATATATATATATATATATATATATATATAACATTTACATTCAGACCTAATATCTTGGTTGGCTATTTTGCTTCCTGAATTTTGGCGAGAACTTGTACAATGTTGAGTAGAGTAGATATTAAAAGCTGCATCAAGAGTATCACATGAATTTAAATTGGTTACAGGATCAATAGCTTGGTTGATTTCATGAAGAGAACCATGGAACAGTGGGGTGCTTGCAGCATCAACAGGAAGCCCCTGCAAGCATGATTAAAATTTCATTAGAAGTTAAGTATACCTCAGTTTTGATAGTGCAAGTTATTCCATCATAAAGAACCAGATGCATTAGTAATTAAAGCAGTGATATGATTCATTGTGAACATTAGTAAATAAAAGTCATACTATGTCACGTAAAAGTGTTCTTTAAAAAAACTATTGGGTAGGGTAGGCTAACTAGGTAAAATTCAGATTTCTTCTATGTAATCATTATTTTTACGTACTATCACTACTTATCAAGTAATTACTTTATATCCAACGATGAATAGTTTTAATATGAGAAAGCATGTTAACACAATAATCTGTTTAACTATTCCTGGATGTGTTAAAACAGATGAAAGGGGACCAAAGTTAGGCTTAATAGATGCACCAATGGTCAAACTAATTTTTACCCAAAAGATTAAGCTTATGAATGAGGGTCAATCGCTTGATATTTCTACACAAACATATTTTTTAACTATTTGAAGTGGGACAAAACACAGTCTCACATGTTCTAGCAATCTCTCTCCCATTTAACATCTCTCCATATCAGCCATCACTCAGCAATCTCTCTCCCATATAACATCTCTCCATATCAGCCATCACTCCCTCTCAAATTGAACCTTTGCCCATATAATCAATTTTCATGCACCAAGAGCCCACTTAATCATGTGTCAACATCATGGAATTCATAGCTATTGAACTTTGCTCAATTATAGTGAAAGGTGACCATGATTGAGAAGAACCATGATTTGCATGAATCACTTGATTTTAGTCAAACTATTAGCTCAGATATCACTTACTAGAGAACAAAACCAAAGGAGATCTATAATTTGCAAGATACTTTAATGGATAAACCAAGTTTTTTACCCCATATTTTAAGGCATGGACATAAGTTCATCAATAACATTTATCACAAAGTCAAAACCTACTACATGAATTTGTAATTTGGTTTTCACGAATTCCTAAAACTCAACCTAGCAACTACAATTATATTTCCTACCTCTTAATATTAATTTTCTAACTTTTTCAAGTTTGCTACCTAACACCTCTAAACCTTACATAAGAAAGTTGTTCCATGGTGTTGAGTGGCACCTCTTATTCTTCCCTTGTCAGTCACTTGTAGAGGTGGAGGTCATATAGAGGTGTTGGTGGGGTGATCAAAGTTTATAATTATCTCGTATAGAGAGATTTCTCAATGAGCATTAAATACCGGAGGTGATAATTAGAAGCCCAAAACTTTCACAAGTAGAAATTTAAGATTGCTAATGGGGCTGGTGATCAGCGAGGCACTCTAACATAGGTGTTGACCTCCACATACACTCCACAGGTTGAATCGAAAAACACAAAAAATCGATAGACTATGGAAGATGATGTTGCATGGATCGAACTAAAAGATCATGATCATCATCAAAATTGATCAAAATGATCCAATCACAAAACAGATTTCACTAAGATGTTTGAAGTGTTGAAATTGATTAAGAGAGAGTTGCCTTAGATGGTTTGGTCACATAAAATGCTATCCAATGACCCAATTAGAGAGTAGATGTATTAGAATTGCTTATAGTAAGAAAGGTAGATGTATACCCAAAAAAGACTTGGATATGAAGTATAAAAAATTGATCTTAATTTATTAAGATTAAATTAGAATATTACACTTAATAGGACACATTGGAGAAAAATGATTCATGTAGTTTAGTAGATAAAGGCTTATTGTTGTTGTTAACTTAAAACATATATCTATTAGAGAAGCAAGAGAATCCAATCCATAAAGAAAAAATTCATAATCATAGTGTAAAAAACAGGAGACTCACCAAGCCTTTCTAAAATCTAAGAAAACCCTTGCTTAATAAATAAAAAAGAGAAGCCAAAAATCAATTAAGCCAAACATGAGAAAATAATTTATGGGAGATATAAAAGAGAAGATTAATCAAATACTAGAAAGCCATATACGTTAGAAGTTTTTAAAAATAGACATCATCGATTTGAGATGATACTTCAAACGACTAGAAATAATTTGTTGTGATTTTCTTCTTCTTCTTTTTTTCTCTTTTTATCCCCTCTGAGATCTCTTCCTAATTCTTCTTAATTCTTTCACAAAAAAACTCAAGATATCTTGTGTTCATGCCAATTAAACTTCAATGCATCAACTTAAATGGCAATTAAAGTTACATAACTTGCAAACCCATTTCCAAACTTTAATATAAGAAATTTGATATTTGTTGACCTCTATGCATGCGCCATAAGTCAAGTCGAGCTCACAGGATAAAGTCGACGAGCTTCAGCAGTAAAGTCGAAATGACTGCATCGCCAAATCGTCAAAATGACCGATCGACGAACGGACTCGCTATCATTAGAACGTTGAAAATGATCATAATATACATCTTACAATCCGACCAATCGACATATCAAAAGGAGGTCAAAGCGATACATGCATACCGAGAGGGAAGCGACGACGCCCAAACACTCCGCTCACTAAATTGACAGATCGTTAGCGCCAAACGTCAAACCTATCAAATGACTATCCGCTGCTCAATTGGACGAAATAAATATCAGTGATCGATATAACAACGCGCAAATCCAAATGAAATGCCGCATCGCCAAAATCAATCAAATGACCTCCGATCGGCGAATACTCGCCACAGGTGCAAACCAAAATTGATCGAATATACATATCGCGACAATTCGATTTAATCGAAGCAAGATCCATCGACACCATGTGCATATCGAGATCGAAAATCACGCGATACCCAAAACGCACTTCCATTCACCAAATTGATCGAATTCGAAACATCAAATCTATCAAATGAGACTATTTCATTTGGACGCCATGTGAATGTCGGCGCAAGAACGACGCGTAATTTTGAACGAAATTCGATTCGACGCCGACAACCAAACGGCCGATCGCTAAAAGGATCGCCCGATCCCGGAACATCAATAACCTAATATCAACATATATATATAATAACCTAATATCGACATATATATTGCCTGTGTAACAATATCGTCGGAAAATTTTGAATTATGATTAATTAAACACTTAAATAAAACCCTATAAATACCTCTTTTATCCCAAAACCCTTAACTCCACTCCCGACAGCCCCAAAACTCTCGCAGCCGGCCCTAATCCCGCTCTCCCGCGTCCGCCCCGAGCTCCATCACGAACGAACCAAGCCTTCGTTCTCGTACCCGACGAAGCGAACGCAGCGACCTCCCGCGTCAGTCCCTCCTCTCGCACGAGCCGCACGCAAGCGACACAGCATCCCGTCTCTCGTGTCGTTCTCGCAGTCGGTCGCGCGCGACACGAGCTTTCCTCTCGCAGGTGAGCAGCACCCATCTGACCCGAACTGCACGCACTCGACCGCACGAACCAACTTGAGCGACCCGAAGTTTAGAAGTTTTAGTGGGTTTGCAAAGTTGAAATGTAATAATGTTAGTGACCTAATCTTAAGTGAGGATATTAGAAGATGAGAATGAAACTACTTTTAGTACTCTAAATTTTGAAGGTAGAGGAGGAAGTGTAGGAAGAGGCAAGGACAAAGTTAGAATTTTTTTTAATGGGGGGTACAAATTAATAATTTTAGAAATATCCTCAGGTTTATCATGAACGAACCAGAAAAAGAATTCAGAGAAAAGATTATTTTATAATTTTTGAGCTTTACAAATACGACTTTATTTTTCGGTTGACAAATGTAATGAAAGAATCAGCCGGACGCACGGCTGAGAGGTCCCGACTACGAGGAAGAACATGCCGGAGGCCAGCAGCGGAGCTGAATGGGCTACGGGCGAGCTGAGCGGCGGCCAGAGACGCATGGCGGGCGTGGAATGGCCACAATGTACCGATGACTTTACATTAGCACTGTATTTAGAATTCGCCTAAATTTAATTTAACAAATACACGAACCTACCAGATTTGAACGACCTAATTTTACTTTACTGAACCAAACTTGAAATGTCAGATTTAGAATGCGATTCCAAATGACGCTATCAAACAAATTAATCTTTCACTCTAGCTTGGAATCTATATTGGTGGTTCTAAAATAATTATTAGAATTTTAATGTAAAAAGATATATATACTAATAAAATACTTACAATTAAGTGCATTACCTACAATTTTGATCTTTGAGTCTTCATATTTTTAAAATTTTTATATAATTTTATTATCAATATTATTAAATATGTCATTTACAATAATGAAATTAAATAATTATTCATCTAAAATTTCTCATGCAATTGATGTAAAGCGACGATTTACATTTTTGATAGTAATGAATGTTCATTCAACTATTATTTATCCTACAGTATATTTCTTCATTTGTGTGAACTTTTAACCTCATGTAAACTTTTTTTAATAAGTTCTAACCTAAATATCCACTTTGGCTTTTGCTTTAACTACTTTAATATGCATTAATTAATAAATAGACAATAAAAATAAAATTAGTTCAAGAGTCAATTTGGTTATTATTTAACATTTGAATTCAATAATAAAGGAATAAAGCATACAAACAATGAGATTAAAGCAAAAAATGATGAGCACAAACTCTTATATTATGATATCAAATATATTAAAAAAAGCTAATGTACGTTATCATCAAAATAAATAGCCTTATTTTCGTAGGCCATACTCTCTCCTTTTCACCTCTCTATTACCTCTCTTTTTAACATCTCAAATTTGCCTAAAATAAAATGTAATGTGAAACAATTTTCAAAACATTCCAGCTACACATTATCAAATAGAAGCAATATCATAAAAAATACGGAAAACATGTCTTATAATATGCAAACATAGTTCACCTTCCAACATTAATGATCAATTATTTTTGAAAACATTTATCACCTTCATTATAGACTTTTGTGGTAGTCTCTATTTAAAATTTTATGATAGCCTTTAATTATAACTTTACAATGGCCTCCATTTAGGACTTGTGGTCATCATTTAAGACTTAGGATTTGTTTGAGGTGGATAAAAGTTGTAGTGGTAAAAGTTGTTATTCTTTGCTACGATTTTGTTTAAAATTCAATTAATTTATCTTGCATTTGTTTGTATAGAAAAAAGAAATATGCATGAGCATATGAGACAAAATGAAGAAGCAATGCTTCAGTTGATAAAAGTATGTCCTCTATATGAGACACATATGCCTAGCTTCATCTTGAGGCCTGGTTTGAAAGGCTGAATGTTAGGCAAATAATATACTTACTGTTCAACGACTAGATACCAATGGTGAAGAAAGAAGAGTCATAGGATTTAAGAAGAACGAGGAGTGAAGAAACACACAATAGTCGGTTCACTACGATCATTGAACTTCTTTGTAGCATTAAATCGAACAACTAATGGGCAACTTTCACATGTCTTTTTTTCTTTTTTAACTCAAGAAAGTTAACACCCATTCCACTCACCTTACCAAAATATAAAATAATTATAATCAAATCCCCACCCAACTTCAGCTGAAGAAGCGTTAGCATCCATCATCACGCCATCTAAAAGAAATTTGATGTTTGTTTTCTTCGAACAATAAATACAAACAAGATGGTTAGAGAGGAGTTGGGAGTGATACCAACTTAGCCCGGGTTGGATAATTATGCATCGCGATTCTCTCTCTTCGCTTCTCCTCCAACCCTCAAGAACCTCCTTCCCTGGCCAGATTGAAGTTTTCGCCTTTGTCCAATCATTCTCCTCCTCATCTTCCCCTCTTACTCCAGAGCTCAATTCCACCGAAACATTCCCACGGCTAGCATTTGCTCTACATTTACATTCACCACTTCCGCATCCATCGTCGTCGATGTGGAGAAAGTTTTGGGAATGGTGAACAGCCTAAAAAGCAAACTTTTGAATTGAGAAAGGAGGTGGTGGACGAAGGGCATAAGGATGAGAGGGTATACGCTTTCGATTTAAGGCGAGGGCAATCCCATGAGATAAGAGCGAATGTGGTCGGCATCCCTCGGTTAGAAAACCCCATTTTCGAACGGGAAGCGGAGCCGAAAGTGACATGGCCGCAGTCCCCAAACGGTATCACGTCGCATTTTAGCGGCGCGACTGAACCATGACGTGGCCCCAAATGGACCCTTAGTGCTAGCCACCCTCTAGGACTTTATCGGGAGAGCGCCTGGTCTGAATAATTAGAAATTTGACTATAAACTCAATAATCTTTCACTACCATACATTATAGCTATTTAAAACACATATTTCAATGTTATGACTTCGCATGAAAAGCTACACCAAATCAATATTATTGAAATCAACACTTGAAACAAAAAATGTTTTGCTAAAAGAAAACAAAGATTGTGGAAAACGTCATAAAAGTTTCAAATTACAAAATTTGTATCATCATAAAGTAAAATACCTTATCAACAGATGCTGCCATGCTGCCTTGATACTGGTTCTTAGTTGAGTAGTTGTCTGCTGCGTATCCTCCTCTTGCCTCCTCTCGGACAGCAATACCTTCAACGCTTCCCATTCTCCGAAGAAAGCTCGAGCTCCCAGAAGCCTCCGACAAACCCTCCTCTTCCTCGTTCGTGGAGTCGCTCATCCTCCCCTTCTTCCACTGCTGTCCCACTGATTTTCCACAGCGTCCATGGACGAACTCAAGCTCGAATGGTCATCGCTACCGTGATGATGCAGCGACTCCGTTGGCTGCATCAGGAATATCCCTTTGGGAATGAATATTTTGAGGTGGAGAAGAATCCGATGAATTCTTGCTACCACATATTTCTTCCTCAAGGTCCGATGAAACACCCACTGGTATTGTGCGAGATAGAGGTGCCGCATTGTCTGGCAGATGCCCGCTCCCAAGCTCCTCCAGCGGAGGGATTGCAAAGTCCAGTCCCTCATTTACAACACATTGAACCTGATCAGTCCTCTGAAATTTGTTCAAGTCACAAGGAAAACGAAGTCATCAATCGGAAATGAAGGGGGAAAAAAAAACAAGCTAGACCCACCTCCTGGATCCATTGAATCTCATGAGGATCCAGCCCTTCGGTAAACATCAGGCCCACCAGCTTGACCTCCGATCATATACCTAAAGTAGAATACAGCCCCAAATCTGCAACCAGGTTCGTAAAAATCTATCAGCGTAGAGATAGAGATCAATCAAAACCCAAAACAGCAAGGAACAACGCACAATCAATCAATGCAGTTGTTCAACTTCAAAAAATGACAGAGAATAAAAAAATAACATCCTTTGAGCCTGTAATCAATAAAGAAATCCTTCATAAAAATTACATAAACGGATTCACGGAACTGCGCAAAAGCAAGGTTTCAGAAGATTGAACGCAGACGAAATTGAACCAAGAGTTGTTTCGCTACCCTAATTCGTAGTCGGGTAAGATGATACAACGTGGTTCTTTTCTCTCCTAGACCGCGAAGAGTTGCAAACAAACAGGGAGACGAAGCGACAGTAGGGGACAGACGGAACGAGAGAGAGCAGACGCAGGAGTGAAGATCCCTTCCCGCCGGTTCGGTTTTGGTTATCGTTCCGATTTTTTTTCTTTTTTTAAAATGGAGCATTTACATACGTAATACAGAATTTTTATATATTTATATATCTCAAAATTAAATTTATATATATATATATATTAAAAAATTTACATACATACTATAAATTCTTATACATTTATATATTTAATATCTAAAATTAAATATTTATTTATCTAATATTTTTTTATACTTAAAAAATTATAACTTTTAAAAAATAAGTAAAAATAATATTTTTAATTTGATATTAAAAATTAAAGTATTATATATATATATATATATCAACTTGACATATTTAGCACTAAAATTATTAATATTATATTAGGAGTTTTAATATTTTTTTCAAAGTGATTCAAGCAGAGAAAGATAATATATTTATAAATATAATATTTGAAATATTAAATATATAAATATAAAAGAATTATATATCATGTATGTAAAATTTCTTAACATGGTCTAAACTTGTAAATATAAAATTTAAAATGGTCCAAACGTGAAAGCTCCGTCGGATATGGCCATGGAGAGATGACGTGTTTGGCGGAACCTAACGACCACTTAACGGTCGAGCTTTAGTGGAGCCGAACGACCAGGGAAGTTGCGCACGGAGGGAGGTTGGCCCGGCAAAAAAGCGCGAGAAACGTGGCACGTGGGAGGAAGAGGCCATATGACTAAAATACCCTTTATTTTTTACCTTATTTACAATTGCTCCGTCAAGGACTGACTTGGTTAACTGGCTACGACGTGAGAGCTCTTTGGTTTCTTATTAGATGATTTACAAAAAATACCACACAATTATCTAATTTTTATTATTTATTTATATAATATTTAAATATTTAACATCACTTTAAAAATATAATTAATACTTTTTAAAAAATAAAAAATATATTTTTTTAAACATTTATTTTCATATAATTATATTATTAAAGTATTATATAAACAAATATTAAAATTCATTTATTTAATAAATAAATATTTAAAAAGTTTATGATGTGATTGTTTATTCCATTCATATTTCTTTTCTTTTCTAAGAGATCTTTACACTATTATTAGAATTCATTTGTGGGGGCTATATATATAATAAATTATAAAATATATAATCTAAAATAAAATTTTAGAAAAATATTATTCTTTTAACCATTACGGCATAAATTCTTTTAAAGGATGGTTGTTGGCAAAATCAATTATGAAATTATTGTAGAAGAAGCATAAAGTTGTTGTTGTTTAGATAATTATTTATATAACATTTAAATGTTTAACATCATTTTAAAAATATTATTATTATATTTTAATATAGATATATATATTTATTTATTTATACATTTATTTTCATATAATTATAATATTAAAGTATTATATAAATAAATATTAAATTCATTTATTTAATATGCAAATATATAAGAAAGTTTATTATAATTATTTAATGATAAAAAATATATAATAAAGTATGAGTTACAAAGCCATTAAGATGAAATATAAGTATATATATATGATAAATAAATAAATAAATAAATAAGAAGGAGAAAAAGAGAAAAAGATAACTTGAGGTTGAGTATTGTACTAATAACAATATTTGAAGTTATTCTATTAAACTAAATTATTATAACTTAATGTGTAGACTTTAAATGAGGAAATCAAACTTGATTATTAATTTAATAATTATGATTATTTATTAAAAGTAAATTATTTAAGTTCATAAGAATCAATTATATAATTGAAATGCGCAAGAAATTTTTATGTAAGAAAATATTAATTTAACTAAATATTTAGGCTAATATAAATTAATTATTTCTATAATCAAAAGTCTATGTGTGAATTTGAATTTCAATTCAAATTTATTCTACCCTATTTTAATTATCTAAATTTATGTTATCCAAACACTCCAAGGATTCTTCAAAAATATTGGATTACTTATGGACATGTATTGATTTGAGTTTAGAGGTGATATAACACTTAAAATACTACTAGTCGAAGCACGAATCTTGAGCTCTGGGATGTCAGTTAAATCCATAAATAACTCTCAAATATGGAGTGTTTATAGTCAAATTGAGCGTCTCAACGAAGCGGATCTAACGAGCCCAAGATCTCATAATTACTTCATTTGAGCATTCAAATACTTCAAATACATTAACCGATCAAAGAAATCATTTTGAGCCATCAAGTGAGTGGTTGATTTTGCATGTATTTATATATCACTTCTCCCATCTATAAATAGCCCCTCATTCTTCATATGAGAGGAGGCCAAGCAAGAGAGAGGAGAGAGCTTTAAAGCTTGAAGATCCTTCAAGCACAATCGTGCCACCACTCGACGATCGTCAACCACCACTGTCGGTCGCCCTCG
Source organism: Cymbidium sinense (assembly GCA_021442155.1). Classification (NCBI taxonomy): domain Eukaryota; kingdom Viridiplantae; phylum Streptophyta; class Magnoliopsida; order Asparagales; family Orchidaceae; genus Cymbidium; species Cymbidium sinense. The sequence continues at coordinate 3,523,512 of CM038229.1, read as the reverse complement.
CTGATCGTCGTCATCGTCAATCTCTGTCGGTCTCCATCATGACGATCTTCATCGCTAGTCACTGTTCATCGCTATTCACCATCATCTGCTACCACCTGAACGTGACTATACGGCTGTTGTTGTCTGATTTTGGGGTTCCCATGTCAGCCCTTCTTATATACAATTTTGTTATCATGTAGCGAGAAAACTTGTACTCCAAAACAAATATATAGTGGAAACTTTTTACTGGGCTAGGCCCCGTAGTTTTTTCCTTCTTTTCAAGATTTTCCAAAATTTCACGGGTTTTTTCTTTTACTCTTTAAATATCGATGTGTGGTGAATTTCACAAAGCGTAAACTTTTACTACCAGATTTTCTAGCGCAACAAGAGGTTATTGTTTAGTAACAATTATGTCAAATTTTTAATATATTTTGTGCTAATCATTTGTTTAAATTTTATAAAAATATGCTATTTGTAGTTGGTTCTATATTAAAACAAAAAAAATTCAAAATTTAAAGAAAACTTAAAAAAATTAGGCCCAACGCCACGACCATGTAGTAGGCTTAATTTTGGACAAAAATAGAGAAGATAGCGAGCGCCACAGAGCCATAGCACCCAAGGCTTTATTTTATTCAGTGATTTTATAATATTGTGATGCTCGTATTGCAATGTTTTGGTGCTATGGCACCAGAGGACACCAAGAAGAATCTTATCGCATCAAGATGTTGCAATAGTGTTCAAGCTTTAAAGAATAGTGTTCAAGTTTGAGGTTGCTTATCAATATAAGAAGCCATATTTACTTTTTTTTTGCTTTGCTTTTGTCCTCCTTGTCTAGTTTAGTTAGTCATTTTGTAATAATAATGATAATATCATGAAATAATTCTGATCAGTTAGTTGTTCAGCTTCCTTTCTTTGTTGCAGGACAATTGCTCTCAGAGTTTTCTTGTGGAGAAGCAGTGGCTGATACTCCACTTGGGCTTTGTGGCGCTAATGGAACTGAAGAACAACTTCCCTCCAGTAGTCTAATCTCTTGTATTGCTTCAGACCATTGTATAACTTTCTCCTTCAACCAATGCTCAAATCTAAATCGAAATCAAAAGAAATATGTCGAATTTGCTCGAAGATCAAAATTTGTTTGAATGTTATGAATTTGAGTCAATGGCAATGGGAAAAAAAGAGGTTTTGAAGCTGGTTATAGATGTTGAACTTACAAAACATAAATACTGTGAGCAGAGAAGAGTAAATGAAATAGTAAGGAAGAAAGTCTTAATCATTGTGGTTTCCCAATATGTTACATTCCGTATTACAAAATGGACTATTAATAGAGAATGTCTAGGACAATTCTGTTATAGATGTCAGAAGTAATTACAATCCAAAGGTTGAGAATAGCTAATGGAATATTCCAGATAGTGCTATGATATTACGTTTATTATCCCCCACAAGCGGACAATGCTCTGCTATCGCGAGCTTGAGTCGAAGCTTAGTGAAAAGAGAGGAGGATAAAGGCTTGGTAAAGATATCTGCAATTTGATCAGAAGAATGAATATGTTGAATAGAAACTTGTTCAGCTTTGACACAATCACAGATAAAATGATGATCCACTTCAATATGCTTGGTCCGAGCATGAAAGACAGGATTATGGAGGCGATAGAAAAGATATTGTCACAGAATAAGGAAGTGGGTGAACTAGTAGAGAGACCAAGCTCTTTTAATAACCGACGAGTCCAAATAATTTCCATAGCTGTGGTGGCAAGGGCATGATATTCGACTTCGGTAGAGGAACGAGCAACAATATTCTATTTTTTTGCACTCCATGAGATGAGAGTGTCACCAACGAACAAACAAAAACCTGTTGTAGATTTGCCGTCATGAGGATCTCCCGCCAAGTCAGCATCTGAATAGGCTGTCAGAATAAGGGACGTTCGATGAATTGGAAGGCCCATATGGATAATTCCTTTAATATATCTCAAAAGTCATTTTGAAATCTGATAATGGGAAGTGAGAGGGTGATGCATATATTGACATACATAGTTGACAGCAAAGGCTATATCCGGCCTTGTGATGGTGAGAAATTGCAAAGTGCCTCCAAGCTGCCAATAAAGTTCTGGATGACCATAGGGAGGACCGTCAGGGGGATAGCTGGCAATTTGAGTGACAAGGGGGTAGAAAGTGGTTTGCAGTATGTCATACCAGCTTTTTTCAAAAGTTGGATGACATAAAAAGCTTGACTTAAAATAAACCTGATGCAATTGGTAGAACTTGTATGCCAAGAAACATAGAGAGAGCCCCAAGATCTTTAATATGAAACTTTTGTTGGATATTTTGAAAAATAATGTTCATGAGATTTAAGTTGTTGCCTATGAAGAGAATGTCATCTATGTAAATTAGAAAACGTAGAGTGGAATCTCCGTGAGTGTAAAGAAATAAAGAAGGATCGACTTGGCTTTGTGTAAAACCAAGAGTAAGAAGATGGTCAGCTAAGGTAGCAAACCACTGTCGAGGAGATTGTCGTAGACCATAAATGGCCTTTTTTAAAAGACAAACATGATTGGGATAAAGTGGATCCACAAAACCTGGAGGCTGTTTCATATATAATGTTTCTTGGAGATTGCCATGAAGGAAGGCATTGGAGACATCAAATTAGCGAATGTGCCCATTATTAGAGATAGCGATAGTTAAGAGAATACGAATTGTTGGTAATTTAGCAACTGGGCTAAATGTCTCAAAGTAATCAATATTGTATTGTTGGTTGTAGCCTTGAGCAACGAGATAAGCTTTGTCGCGAGCAATTGAGCCATCACTGTTATGTTTAGTCTTGTATATCCATTTACAACCCAAAACATTTGTATTCGGACATAGAGGAACAAGATCCCATGTTCCTTGAGACTGAAGCAAATCAAACTCAACATACATGGCTTTGCGCCAATGGGAAATTTTAACCGCAGCAGAAAAATTTGTTGGATCAACCAACACAGAGGAGTCCATTGGTATGGTATGATGTATGAGATTTAAAACCAATTTTGGTTTAGTAATACTAGATTTGAGCCGAGTTTGCATGGGATGCGTATTGGGAAGAGAATTGAGTAAAAGATGAGTTGAGATAGGAGGAGATGTTTGAGTGGAAGGACTAGCAGTGAACATAGAGGAAGGGGAAGTGGTCATTGAAGGAGGAGAAGAAGATATGGTAGGTGATATGATAGGTTGAGAGGAAGGTGGTGATGATAGATTTTAAGAGGTGGCTGTAGAAGGAATAAGAGTTAAGGGAGGTGGAGTTGAGAAAGGTGAATGAGAAGATATGAGAGGTTGCTTAGTTTTGAAAAGAAAGACTTATTCATTAAAGACAACATATCTTGAGATATAAACTTTGCCAGAAAGAGGTTCATGGCACCTGTAACCTTTTTGGTTTGTAGCATAACCGAGAAAAAACACAGTTCTTGGACATGGGCGTAAGTTTATTGGAATCATAGAGATGTAGCCAGGGAAAGCATTGGCACCCAAAAATCCTTACGTGTTTTTAAGTGGTTTCGGTGATGCAATAATTCAAATGGAGAAATCATGTTGGTGATGGAGGATGGTAAATGGTTGAGTAAGTGGCTGTTAGTAAAGCATCTGCCCAGAAGTTTGATGGTAGATGAGAATCAAGTAGAAGAGTGCGAGTTGTTTCCATGAGATGACGGTGCTTTCTTTCAGCAGCACAATTTTGTTCTGGAATGTAAGGACAGGTATAACGATGTAAAATGCCAAGTCGTTCGAGAAAATCATGAAAGTGTGTATTAATAAATTCTCTCCACCATTAGTTTGCAAAATTTTAATCTTAGAGTTATACTAATGTTCAACCATAGTCTTAAAGGCAAGAAATTTAGAGAGCGTTTCAGATTTAGACAACCATAATGTGTATAGTCATCAAGAAAGAGTACATAATATTTATATCCTTATATAGAAGGAGTTGATGAAGGACCCCATACATCACTATGAATACATGTAGGACAGTAGTGCTATGATTTACAGATTTTGTAAATGATAACTTTCTTGATTTTGACAAACAACAACCAGAACAAAGAGGAATTGCTGAGAAGAATCAGAGATGAGTGGTTGATCTTGGGATTTTGGAGAGGATTGTTGACGTGGGATGACCCAGACGACGATGCCAGAGTAGAGAATCTCCAGTGGTGGAGATAAAAGCATGAGGTGGGGCTGGAGACGAAGAGTGAATGGTGTAGAGACCTTTAAGGCAGGGTCCAGTGAGAAGAAGTTGGCCTATCTTCTTGTCCAGAATCTTAAAACTAGCATTATCAAAGATAAGTGTGTGATTATGATCAGCTGCTAGTTTATGAACGGATAATAAGTTGTGGGAGATGTTAGGAACATGAAATAGTTGTTTGAGAAGAAGCTCACTGATTGGGGTTGGAAGAAGACCTTGTCTGACATGCGTAATAGGTAGTGTTTGGCCATTGCCTATGGAAACTTATTGAGGTCCAGAGTAGGATGATGAGGGATGCAGTTGATGAATATCAGAAGTGAGATGAGCGGTAGCACTGGAATCAAGTACCCAATTGGTAGACTTTAAATCAGCCAGAAGAGCTTCATTAGTTGAGGGTGTACTATTGTAGTTGAGATTTTGTCGATGCCAATAATGCACTGCACTGTCCTTTCTTATGGCAGATCTAACAAACGGTAACATTTGATGAAGATTTTCATAGACTAGTGTTAGGAAACTGAGTCCGACCAGTAGATCATCCCCGAAAACGTGAGAAAAAATGAGTTTGACCTCGGCCTCTTGTGGTAGTAAGTGCTGTTGTTGTGGGACTGATTTGAAGTTGTTGTAATTCCTTAGTGTTATCAGCGGCTAGATTAGTTTCTTCTGAACATAACAGAGAATAGAATTCATCAAGATTGATAGGCTGAAGATTGGTTCGTATAACAATTTTGAAGATTTGATAGCTGTTAGGTAATCCATTTAGTGTATAAAGAATGATATCTTCAGGTGGAATAGAAGCGCCAACAATGGCTATTGCATCTATTTTACTCTTAATATCTGCCAAATATTGAGTGATTGTTCGATTCCCCATTTGAATATTGTACAACTCATTTTTGAGTTGGATCAATCTTGATCGATTTGTGGACTGTAATCTATGATTAAGTGTCGCCAGATTTCTGGACATGCATCAAGAGAGAGCACATAATGAAGAAGAGAAGGAGAGATGACTGCATATAATGCAGCAGCCAGATTCTGATCGATTAAGTTCCAGAGTGCATATTTTGAGTTGGGTGTAGCAAATCCATCTTCTCTGATAAGAACTTTTGCAGGTTTTGCTATACGGCCATCAAGATAGCCTTCGAACCCATTGACTCTAAAAAGTTTAAGCACTTGTGGCTTCCAGGTTGAATGATTTTCAGGAGTAAGCTGAATGTTGAGAATAATCTTCAGATTGCTCATAAGAAAATTGAGATTGGGAGGATTGATACTACAACAGATTTGGAAACAGTGGAGACTGCTTCAACGGTTGAATTTGATTCTTCCATTTACACAATAATAAGTGATAACTTGCTCTGGACCTCTACCTGCTCTGATACCATGTTGAACTTACAAAACATAAATGCTGTGAGCAGAGAAGAGTAAATGAAATAGCAAGGAAGAAAACCTTCTCCATGTCTTCCATCTCATCAACACCCAATGCAGTCATTACAGCTGCAGCAGCCACCTCTGAAGGTCTGATTTCCAACATTCTGATGCCTGAGTTTTAGTTTATCGTTCACATCTTGGTCACAAAAGCATCCATCTATCATTTCCTTAACTTTCTCAAGGAACGAATTTTCTCGATCGCAACCCAAGCAACGGCTAACCTCGAATGCCTCCAGCGAATTTCCATCTTTAAACTTGATGAGGAAGTAGTCGATGAACGAACGAGAAAGGCGTCGCCTATAGCATCCGCCATTTGAGAGTGTTAAGCACCAAAAGCTCCATTCTTTGCATGGTTTTCGCCTCAAATACATATTTGGCATTGCCTATCTATTGCATCAAGACTTAAGAACCAATTAGAAAAACTTGGTATAAAGGAACTCAAATGAGAAACTTCCATTCATGAATCTTCACCTGCAAGTCAAGAGATAGAGGAACTTCAGTTTCCTCCATTTTTGCAGATAGACAGGCCACAGCTAGCGATTGAGTCATCCAAGCTTTCCCTTTCTATAGATAAAGATGCAAAATTAATCAAATGTAAGAAGTTGAACCAATTCTTGAGATATAAACATCATTATTCATCAAAAGAATACACAAAAATTCACATTTTTAGGCTAGGCTACATTAAAACACCTACAGTGAATGATTAGCAGAGATCTTACAGGGAGTTCATAAGTAGAGAGAAATCTATCGAGATAATTTACAGATAGGTAGGCACTTAAAGGTCCAAAGCTGTAATAGGCATGAACCTGCACATTTCAGTGCAAATGCCCATTGATCAGATCCAGAAATACATAAGACGTTAGTGGAGTAACACAAGCAGGTGAAGAAACAGAAGAGAGAAACAAATATCATTCTGCTTATCGTTAGAAGCTGATTGAAAAAAAAAAGGAAATAAAGCACATACAGAGCAACAATTATAAAGGTATAGTTAGGCAAAATAATCATATGTCGGCATCAAAACAACTCCTTCTTCACCAACAAAAACAAGCATTTCTCAGATTGTAAAGGGAGAACGGTGAAGGAATCTAAAAAAAAAACCAGTTTTTTTTTGTCATAAATCCTCCCAGGTCCACTCCTCTGAACGTTGGCATTGATGCCCGGGTCTTCGTCATCATCAAAGTCCAGAATGCAACTGTTGTCCTCAAGGCATAGGAAGATGGAAGAACCATAGTCTTAGATAACCCCCATTGCAGTTAGATCAGAGCTCTGTTAAGTGTTAGAGATACAGATGAGCTCTCTTCTCTTTGCTCCTCCTCAAGTGTTGTCACACTCACTTGTCATGGAGAAGTCCAAACGGTAAGCTTTCTAGTTTTGTGTGTGCTCGGTGAATTGGAAATAGGAGAAAGGAGAAGGGAGAGAGATGCAGTTGCATAGAGGAAGGGGGAGGAACTAGAGGATGGATGAATGGTTGGCGTATAAAGGACAAGTGAGAGGATGAAAAAGGGGGTAAGAATTAAAAAAAAAAAGTTTAAAATAAGATTTTGGTTCATTGATCTGACCAAAAATTGATGGTATGTTAATTTATTGAAGAAAATATTATCAATATATGACATGCTTGCATTAGGAGTGTCAAGTCAAGTTAATGTGTTAAGTTTAATTTTGACTTGACTAAGAATCTATCATCAAAATTAGACTCATGTATTAAACGTGTTAATAATCTTGACCTAAATTTGAGATCTGAACATGACTCTAATGACCTTTTAGATATACATTATAAGTCAAATTCAAGTTTGCCAGATAATTCTATATAATCTCAAGTTTGTGGGTCAAATTCAGGTTAACCCTAAACTTACAAGTCAACCCAAATCCGACTTAAAAAATTAAACGGGTTAAACATTTAAATTTGAACCAACTCAAAATTTGATGCGATCAACCTAAACTTGAACTCACATTTTTTATTTTTTATTTTTATATTTTTGCTTGCTCATGATTGTTATATTAGATTAATTATTGACACCTTTAGCTCCTACTTCAAGTGATTTGAAAATGAAAATGTAGTAAATTTTATATTTTTTGAAAAAATAAGAAATGATTTTATATTTTATATATATTTTGCATTGTGGGTGAAATCGACCTCAATTCTCAAGACAGACAAATATATATGTTAGGATAAAAGTAAATAGTAAAAATAATTTTAGGAGGGCAAATGACTAATTTGATACCTCATATTAGAGAAATTATAAAAAAAAATTTGCTTGCTCATGATGGGTTGTTATATTAGATCAATTATTGACACCCTTAGCTTTGTTGACCTCCATGCATATCACATCAAAAAAGAATTTGACGGGCTTCGGATGCAACAATGCGCAAATCAGAGCAGAAATACACTTGACGTCGTCAAAAAATAGTCAAAATGATATTTGATTGACGAACGGACTTCTCCATTGTATTCAGAACGTCGAAATTAATTAAAATATACATATTGCATAATCTGACAGTCAACCAATCAAGAAGAAATTCGTCGGCGCACTTATGCACATATCGAACTCGGGAGGCTATGACGATGCCAAAACGACTTTCGTTCGCGAAATTGATTGCGTCATTGACATCGAAACGTCGAAACCTATCAAATGAAATTACTCCGCCAATTCTTGCCGCGAATGTCGGTCGAATACGTCGCGTTTTGAGCCATCGTCGACCATTTGAACTAAACGCAATACAACTCAAAATAATCTAAAATCAACATATATATATATATTAATCATATAATGATGTTGGCACAAAAATTTCAATTGATTTAATCACTTGAGTATATATATATATATATATATATATATATATATATATATATATATATATATATATATATATATAAGGCTTAATTAAATTATTAAATAATAACGTAATTAGTTAATTAACTTATTAAAAAAAATTTAAAACAACCCATATGGCAGGCTAACGGAGAGTCCGTATTCGCCCATTATTTGACTTATTTTTTAAAAAATCATAATAGCTCCGTTTTGTATCAGCTCATCGGATATCATTTGGTGGTTGGTATCGTTGGAAGGAATAAAAATTCCCCCTTTATTTGTTCAGATCTCATAATTTTTGTGTATATATAATTTTGAAGTTCAAATGAAAGTTATTAAAGTTTTTTTTATTACACAAATTGAATCATATAATTCTTTGGTAATATCAGATTAAATGTATTTGATCTTTATTATAAACCAGCACTCTCAAAATCTTTCACTCTCAACTCAAATTCACCAACGATAAAATCACCTCATGAGCTAGTCTAAATTAATTGATTTTTTTAAAAAAATATTTTTTATGCGCTCTAGATCGCTGAGACTGAACTATTTTAAATTTTTTAACGATTAATTAACTAATTATTTTTAATTAATTAGGCCTATATATAAATACCTATTAATGGCTAACCTACGGAAGACTCTCCTATTCACGGCCTCGACTCCTATTCCCAGCCCAAACTCGCTCGACTCCCCTCTCTCGATCGAACGATAAAGCCCCAATACTCCCATTGAGCTCTGCATATCCTCGGTTCACTGTTGGAAGCAATAGCCATCGACCTCCTCCCGATTCTTGGCATCAAGACGTCCAAAGCTATAACATATCCCAGGTAAAATCTCAAGTTTTTGATTCCTTGCTACCAACCTCCAAAATCCGGTCTTTCCTCACCAAGCCAAACAGCTAATCGCCTCATTTCCCATCTCCCTTCTATTTCACGTATAAGACCCGTCTTCTCTATTTCATGCCTTCTCCTCGCCGTCACTCCCATACCTGAACCTGAGCAGCTTCCAGGCTTTCTTCTTCTCCTAATCGTATATAACAATTCATAATTCCCTCCCATATCTGTCCGACTCAAGCACTGAACACCTGAAGACCTCCACTCATACGGTGGCATGTTGCCCTGTACTCCCTCTCCATTCTCTGAATTCTGAAAAGAGACCTCGATCCTTGCTCTGCACTTGAAGCCGTCCATGACATCCTATTTTCCTTCTCGTTGTCCCGTATTACTACAGTACCCGAATCCTTCATCCTGTCTTACTGTAGATAGTAGCAAAATATTATAGCGTGAGTACTGTAAAATATTCCTTTTTTAATCCGCTGTTTGCTTTGAATTAAATCTCCTTCAAGTTATTGCTTTAGTGGATAAAAAAAATGTAATATACGAAGTTCAATTCTCCTTTGTTTGTTAGTTGTTAAGTATGTTGCTTATCTTGTTTAGGCTAGACTTGGTTTAATGGCTACTTCAATTTTGCTTATGACGTGTTATTCAATTTATACCATTTAGCCAATTTAAAAGGAGGATGGATAATATGATAACGAAAGTGATATGGTAAGATGAATTATCTTATTAGCATTTTGAGCATGAAGATGAAATTATAAAGAAATTTGTTAGACATAAGTACTCGTGTATGGTGTTTCAGCATGATGATAAAATCAGGATATTTTTTTACAGTTTGAAGGCTATGACGCTTTCATAAGTGCATAGAAAATCATTTGGCTGGTGTCATGAACACCTATCATTCTTTTAAAGCGTCTTTGGGAAATGCACTACGAGACAAATGTATCAAATTTCATTTCAAATATCTGTGCATATGCTTGCCTAGCATATTAAATTCATGTACCATATTAAATTCATGTACTTACTGTTTCAATGTAATTACAAATATTTACTAGATATAAGTATTCGTGCATATTATTACGCGTCAAATCGATGATTTTATACATGTATTGAAGGTATGCAGCTTTCTTAAGTGTTGATTTAGAAGATTTCTTAAGCGTCATAAGACACCTACCATGCACGCTTATAAGTGTGGTGGAAAGTATAACATTCAGCGACCCTTATAAAGGGATGATCTTGAGCTGCCGAATTCATTCAAACATATTAAAAAAGGCTGTCGCTTTCTTGCGTGGTGGGTTTAGAAGACTCTTTAAGCCGCAATGTCACAAGACACTGACTATGTATGCTTTCTTAAGCATAGTAGGAAGTCTCTAGCACTCCTGAAGTAACCCCTATGTGGGGATGATGCACGAAAGTTGTCGAAATTTTATAAAAATAGAGATTAATAATTAATAAACTGAAATAGTTAAAGAAGAATCTTTGAAGCTTAAACGAGTAATAAAATTAATAATTGAACTAAGTTTAATATACTAAGCTGTTAAGATAAGATTAGACTTTCAATTATCTGACAAATAATAGTCTACAACAAGTTAAATGTCTATCCAATGCAAACAAATGAATATTAATCTAAATAATTGAATAGGAGTTGAAACATACAACTTATGCCATCGAATCTACAACACAAAAATAAAAGCAGACAGAAGGCAATGACTTAAATTCTAAATAGATATCAAATATATTAATTTTGCATAAATTATGGTGCAATTATCACTCAATTCAAGTGTTTCAGAACTTGTGCAATCATTTGAAAGAGTTATTGTACAAAATATAAAATAATATTCAATTCAATTTGATCATTTCAAATTTATACAAGTATTCTAAGTAACTAGATGGGTCACTACGAATACTTAAACTTAGTGTCAAGGATCGCGTTAATTCGGTTGGGTCTTAGGACCGTTGTTAGCAAAATCTAAATTTTTTAATAATAATATTATAAGAATTTCAATCTAGTAAAATATCGATAAAATTTAATTCATCGTATGACGGTAGATCGATCCTCATTATTAAATTAATAGAATTGACAAGATCTAAAAAACAATAAACTAAAATATCAAGCAAACTTATATACTCAGGGATGAGTGTTGAATGAAGATTTCAAATGATACTTTCATCAAAATTGTTATTTCAAATCAAATCAATATAAGTTAAATATCAATCCAAATGAGAAATCTGATGAATTATTAATCTCAAAATGACTAAATGAAAATCATCAAGTTAAAAAAATTTAAAGTTAAAATCCAACCCATCTTCCGTAATTATTTATCGGAGGTGATAAATTAAAAAAATTCTAGCTCACAAAGGAGCCAATGTCAAATCAAGTACGCAATTATATTCACTCTCAATCAATCTTGCTAGGGGCGTGGCTCCCATGTGGCGCTTCACATATAATCTGATTATGAGAGTCATTTGATTGGGTGGTTGCCAAATGTCACTATTATATTACGGTCATATGGCAGATGCTCCCCAATAGCTCTGCCCTTTGAGTTGTGAACCATATGGTATACTTGATAGAATAAAAATCCTCATGTTAGCTAAGGTAGACTTAAGTTTGTCTGCTTAGACAAACACCACCCCAGGTCTACAAGATTTTCTTGAACGACGCAATCCATGGCTGCTGACAAGGATCCTTCGATCGATTGGTGCTACCTCCGACTACGTAGATTAGGAAGTGTGAGGGATGGCAACCATGAGATACTAGATGGACGTCATGGTTCCCCAACCATCCATTTTAAGTTAAATAATAATGAATTTCATAAAATTTTAAATTTTAAATTCCACATGTTGCTATTATACATTACGCATTAAGTGATCTAAATTTAATCGAAAGTTCTCTCTTAATATGGGAGGGGTAATTAACTATATAAAAACGGAACGATCTAAAGTCCTCACAAAATGAGAGTGAAATATCTGGGTAGCGTCTTATCTACTATTCCATCTACCTTCTGAGAATTTCACCAACATTTAATCTACTCTCTTCATCGAGGTGATTTGAAAATGAAAACATAGTAAATTTTATATCTTTTGAAAAAATAAAAAAATGATTTTATATTCTATATATATTGAGCATCATGGGTGAAATTGGCCTTAATTCTGAGGAGGGGCAAATACATATATAAAAGTAAATGACAAAAAAAAATTTTTAAGATGACAAATGACTAATTTGATATATTATATAAGAGAAATTATAAAATTAAGAGATGGGGGGGATTGCCTCCCTCCCTCTCTCGCCCGCCTAAAATTTGGTCCAATCAAGCTAAACTTGAACTAAAAATTTTTTTTTTGCTTGCTCGTGATGGGTTGTTATATCAGATCAATTATTGACACCATTAGCTCGTGCTAGAGGTGATTTTAAAATGCAAACATAGTAAATTTTATATCTTCTGAAAAAAAAAAGATTTTATATTCTATATATATTGAGCATCATGGGCAAAACTAACCTCAGTTATCAGAAGGGACAAATATATATGTTAAGATAAAAGTAAAGGGCAAAAATATATATACAATAATTGATATCTCATATAAATGGGGCTATTATTAATAGATGAATTATAACATTCTCTTAGGCTAGATTTTCTTTTAAATTTTGATTTCTATTTAGGTCTTAAGTTACAAAACACATTGAATTTAATAGAAATTTAACGAAATCAATCACACTTATCTCCTTATAGATATTCTATAAGATAATATTTTACATACAATGTTCTGAAGCAATAGAAGAAATTAGGCTACGAGAAGTTCTCCTTTAGTTCCATTAGTATCAGAGATCCCAATTGCAGTATTGGATGATAAATGCTAGAGCTATAGAGCAGAAGAAACCACTGCTTCTCCATAGAAAAACTCTCAGAACAATTCTCCTTCAGCGAAGAAGATGAAGCTGAACAACTAACTAATCAGAATCATTGTGGAAGAAGATTGCTCTTCAGTTTTAAAAGAGGCATAAGGACTTTTTATGCTCTTTCTTCTTTGGCTAATGAAACTTTTTGGTGTGGCCAAAACTATAATTGATATTAGAGAAGATGGTTCTTTCATGACTTTAAAGATGCATAAGCACTTTTGAGCTCTTGTTGGGCAAATGAATACGCTTAGAATATATATAAATAGGAAGTTTTAACACAACGAGAGAACAAAAAAAAACCAAAAAAGAAAAAAAAAGAGAGAGAAAATAATCATATATATGTGACCATTATTTCATGCTATTATTATTATTATTATAAAATGACTACCTAAACTAGAGAAGGAGAACAAAAGCAAAGCAAAAAAAGTAAATATGGCTACTTATATTAGTTTCATAAAACTGATATGATAGGAGAACAATCCAAGAAGTGATCTCATCAAAATTAAAAAATAAAAATAAAATAAAACTCAGAATCGTCTGTAGAAACTCAAGGTAAAGCCCTCAGTTCTTTAAGCTTCTTGCCAGTTTCAGACACCATTTGAAGGCCTTCATCACGCACTGAATCAAGAACTTAAGAGAACAGCTGAGGAATAGATCCAAGAAAGTTACAAACTTTATGCAAAAGATTTGATTTTGAGAAGATTTTGAATGAATTTATTCAATTCCCGGAATGATTCGATGATTATGGCGACCAGTAATGACTGGTTTGAACTGCTCAGAAGTGATCTTGGATGGATTTAAGTGAAGGTAATGAAGAGCAAGATCTCTGAGAACCTGATAAGGCAAAACGGGGATTTTGAAGCTTGGAAGACAGATTCAAGAATAGGTTTATAATCTCCTTGCCGGTGACAAGGGGAGTAAGCTGCCGTTAGTTTATTATTATTTTTTTCATATACTCCAAAATCATTGTGATAAATGTTGGGCTTCATGAGAGGTATTTAACAATAATATTATCTTTTTATTACTCCAAGAAGCCTATCATTTGATGAATTGAGCAAAATCAAGCATATTGTTGAGAAACATTCTTGGAAGAAAATTGCTTTACATGAAGTGATCGTTTGAGATAACTTCTAATTTGTTTTCTATTTTTTAATTTTAATTTTATTTTATTTATATTTTGATTCAAAATAAATTATGTTATTCTTATTTTTATGTGATGTTAACAGTAATCATCAGCGGTGATAATGAAGTCGGTTGATTATAATAGTAGATGGTTAATAATAATAATAATTTTTTAAATACTTAAAATGCTCAAAAATTATTTTGAATATTTTAAAATATGCCAAATAATTAAAAAATAATATAAAAATAAAATTGATAACAAACATGCCTAAGCTAATAAAGTTTTATAATTTTCTTTCCATTTTTTGATGGCTAGACTCAAAGAAGCATAATACATCTAATCTTACTTATTTGTAAAATAAATAAAAAAAATGAACTTTTAAAGTGAAGAAAGGATAACTATTAGAGACTTTGATTCTTCATTTTATATTCTCCTATTATGCTACCCAAAAAAAAATTATAGATATTTAAGGAATTTCATTCTTCACAATATCTACAATTTGGTTAATTTTTTTTGTTCTCCAACCAAAGAGTGCACTCACTAAATTTAGTTAATTTAGTGTTCTCCAACATTTTACAAGAATAGATTGTTGCTTTTTAACTAATCTAGTGTTGGGTCATCTTAGCATAGTTGGATGTGCTTATATGACATAGAGAAACACAAGAATTATGGAGATGAATCATAGTTGAGAGGAGTGAGTTGAGTTCATATCATGAGTGAAATTAAAATTTTTTCTTAGCATTCATCTAAGTCCGTGAGATGAAACTTTACTATGATAAAGACGGGATTTAAACCCAAGTCTTCGGTAATAACTTTCAAGGCTCTTACTAACTAGGTTAACGGGCATCCATATGAATGAAATTAAAGTCGACTTCACAATCTACTAATGGTGGATCTTAGCACTTTCATGTTGGTGTTAGTGTTGCTAGATACCCATTCATCGATATATTAGAGACTCAATTTGGGTTTTAGCCTCTTTAAATAATTCACTTTTTGACAAGTGGTATCGAATATTGGCCAATAAAAGAGAAGCATAAAACTAAGTTAAGTGTTACAGAGATGAGGATGTTTAGGTGGATGAGTGGCTTTACTCTTAGAGATAGAATGCAAAATGAGTATATTCGGGAAAAGTTGGAAGCTCGGTAAGAGGGGAGAGTCTTAGATGGTTTGGCCACATAAAGTTCCGGCCTTATGACCGATTAGGAGTAGAAGCATTAGATTTATCTTATGTTAAGAAAATGAGGTATACAAAAGAGTTAAGATGTATAAAAGAATCATATATACCGATTTAAATAATTGTGCTTACTAGAGATTTGTGATTTAATGAGGAAGTTGATTTATTAGAGATTTGTGACCAATCCTATTACCAATCTCAAATCTTATCAACATAAATAAATAATATTATCCTTAAAATGGAATCTATCATTTGAAAGGCACATAAAATTAATAAAGATATTATTCTAATTACCTAAATATCTTCTATTACATGTTTAATATTGATATATTCATGGTTATATCAGTCAATATGTTGATATACATTTTTATAAAGAGCATAAAATATTGTGAAAAAGATTACCAAAGAGTGAAGATGTGATAAATAATGCAGCAAGGGATAATAAACAGTCATAGATAAGAAGAGACAAATAAAAAAAAATGATTTTATTCTATTTATTCTTATCCAAGAATAAAAATTAATTAATTAAATTTTTTAATTTATATTTATGTTTAGAATAATATTTGGTAGATAATAATAATTCATGTTGATGATTACCCTATGGAGAAAAAAAAAGAGCTTCATTGTTAACAATCTCTTAGTTGAAGATTGATGTCTTTGATGTATTTGATCTATGGAGATTAATTAAAGGTATGCTTGGGATTAATTTTGTTTTTATTTTTAAGTAATTTTTTAAAATATATTTATTTAATATTATTTTATGTATTTTAATAACCAACTCTTGAATGTTTGAGCCATTTTCAAAAACAATTATATATCACCATCGACATATTTTTTTCAAATCAAAATGTAAATAAAATAAATCTCAAATGGGAAAGTTTTTTGTAAATTATATATATATAAATATAGAGAGAGAGAGAGAGAGAGAGAGAGATAAATATCAATGGGGCTCATAAATCCTTTAGGTTTATTTACCTTCTTCTAACTAACATTACATTTATTTCATAGCCTCTTATTGTTTCTTTTATAGATATGATATGTACTTTCTTTTTTTATATAAGAGACATTAGCAAACATACTGAAGTATGATGAATTTTTGCTATATATGAAATCTTGGGTTATTATTATTATTATTATTATTATTATTATTATTATTATTATTATTATTATTATTATTATTATTATTATTGTTTTATGCGCTAGAAAATCAATTGTGGTAGAATAAAAATTTTTAGCTTTGTTGCAATCCACATACGATGTTTGAGTAATTAATAAGAAAACTCTATTTTACGTGAAAAAAAAAAAAAAAAATATCAACTCTAAAATCTTCCACTATACTATCGTTTGAGGTACAAAAGTTTCTCGATAACGAGATTACAATTATATGAGAAGGGTTGACAATGAGAATCTCGAGAATCGACAACAACATATAGTCACAGTGGTATCGATTCTTGGTGGTAGTAGATGATGGTGAAGCTATGGTCAAGAGGCGATGGAGTGTCGTGGTGATAACCGGCGATGGTCGGCAGCGGTGACCGACAATGGTAGTCGGCGGCGGTGACCGGCGTCGGTGGTCGGCGATGATGACCGGCGACGATGGCCGGCGATAATGGTTGGCGGTGACGATCGAAGCGGAGATTGGACGATGGTCGCGATTGGCGGTGACGGCAGCGGTGGTTGAACCGAGGGTGGTCGGCGACCATCGAGTGGTGGCATGATTATGCTTAGAGGCTTGTCAAGCTTTAGAGCTCTATCTCTCTTTTGCTTGGGCTCCCCTCATGTGAAGAATAGTATTTATAGATTAAGTGGCGTTTCATGTAGATACATGCAAAATCCACTTCCATCGGACGACTCAAAATGATTCTTTGATCATTTGATGTATTTTAAGTATTTGAATGCTCAAATAAAGTCGATTATGAGATATTGGGCTTGTATATCCATTTCGTCAAGGCTTCGATTTGGTATAAACACTTTATGTTTAAGAGCTATTTAGGGATTTAACTGATATCCCAAAGTTTCCAATGATATTTTAAGTGCTTGATCTCGGCTAATTTCAACTTAGGATCAACTTGCTTTTGACGTCAAGATTCGTGCTTCGACTAGTAATATTTTAAGTGTCATATTAGTTACCCCCTATTTTTGGATGACATTATCTCAATCATCCAAAAATATATATGCCAAATACATAAAATAGCAAATTCTCCAATGAAATTTTCGGGTCCACTAACCATACATTTTGAGAGAACAATTCTTCATGGGAGCACAAGATTATGATCACGCGGGTGCGGTCATGATGTATCGTCGAGGAGGTTTTTTTGGGGTCATGGACTCATCCAGAACATTTTGCCGCGAAACGAGTCGTGGGTGTTGCAGCGGGTGCAGGCGGAAAGCGATCTGAGTGTGTGAGGCGAGTCTCGGCCCCGAGCGCGCATGTAAACCAGAATAAGGGTTTTTATCCATTTTGTCCATTTTCGCTTTTCCGCGTTTCAGCCATTTTTCCGTTTTCTTGGATTGAGGTGAGGGGCATGACTCGACTCAAGAGCACTCGGAAAGCTCTCGGTGGAGAAGAAAGCATTACAAGATCTTCTTTCTGAGAAGGAGCTTATAATATCAGAAGCGAAAACAAATGAAATCTCCTTGAAGGTAGTGGAAGACTTTAAGAACTCCTTGGCTTATCGCATACTATTGAAGACCATGTCCAGGAAGCTCGTAATCATATTCTTGATGTTGAAGTGAAGGACTTGGAGCACCAATGTTTAGAGGAGGGCTTCATCCGAGGGTTCCTAAAAGGAATCCGCTTAGTACATCATAAAACCGAAGCTAGTATCGAGAATCTATCTCCCCCGTCAAGACCCTTCGATTCGGAGATGAATGAGTGAGTGAGTCCAAGGAGCATCTCCTAATGGTGAGGAGGCGTTGATATCATGTAGTATCACTTGAGGATGCATTTTTTTTTCTTTTATCTATGTATTGTTATTATTTTGTATCAGAATTTTAATTCTTTCTTATATCATCATGTTAGTGTTGTCAATGATATTTTTTTTTGTTAATATGCTCTTGTTTTATTTTTACCTATCCGGGGTGATTGGTGAAATATTATTCACGACCTGCGGATGTGGAAGTCCACCAAAACCTTTTGGCTATCCTAGTATTAGTCAAAACATTATTTGACATCTTATATGTATGGAAGAGGCCATGAGATGTCCACCAAGGATCTTTTGACATATCCTCAGTATTAGCCAAAGTGTTACTTGACTTCTTACCTGTATGGAAGAGGTCCGATCAAGTCCCCAGGATTGATCATGCCCGATACATGAGTTGTGCATTTCTCAAGTGGGAGGATTAAGTGAAGGAGATTGTTTATATGCAACAAGCTTGAAAGAAAAAATAAATTCATTACGATAAGAGCGGTGATACAATCATAAGATGATTTTAATACATATATGAAGAGGAGATGAGAAAGCAGACAAACTAAAGTTACAATAATTATGCGAATTACGATAATATTTTCAGATTTCTGTTCGTTTGAGGTAAAGTTTTCCCTCCGGATCCTTGAGCTTGAATGTTCAGCTTTTAGCTATAACTACATAGGGCCATCCCAAAGAGGTGAGAGTTTATTGCGTTGAGGGCCTTTGCCTGACTTAGACTTCATAGGACCAAGTCACCGACATATATGGGATGAGGTTTTACTCTTTTATTGAAGTGACGAGCTACCCTTTGGTGATAGCGAAGTAGACCATGTCACGAGTTTTGGGAGTAGTAGTGTTGTCGCTTTTCTTCATTACCATCATTATCGAATAATACTTGAAACTCGATATCTATAATAGATAATAGTCTTTGAAACACAAGTTATATGGTGTCTCACCAATCGGGGTTCGCGATGTAATGCGGTAAGCCCAAAGAACATTAGAAAGCTCATCAACCCATTGCCCCCCCAACCTTCTCAAGATGTGTTTTTAGTCATTTGAGTATAGTCTGGTAGCTTGATCGTCCATTAGTTTGAGGATGTCTACTGGTATCTGATGAATGTGAAGATCTTTGCAAAAGGATATAAAGACTTTTCCAGTAAATTGGGTTCTATTGTTAGTGATGATCTTTGCAGGAAGGCCGAATCGATATACTATGTTTTTTCAAATAAATTGTTTAGCATTTGCCTCCATGATTTTAGCGAGTGGTTCGGCTTCCACCCATTTAGTGAAGTAGTCTATGGCTAAAATGATAAACTTTCATTGCCCTGATGCTATTGGAAAAGGTCTCATGATATCAATTCCCCACTAAGCAAAAGGCCACGGGCTTTGAAGGGATGAGAGCTCTGTATGTGGCATGTGAGAGAGGTTAGAGTACAACTGACAACTTGAACATTTTTTTTGTGAACTCCAAGACGTCTTATTTCATCGTAGGCCAATAGAACCCTTGCCTTATAATTTTAAGCTAGCCTTCCTCTTCTCCACATATCCCAGTGAACCTCTCTTCTTAATTGACCTCACGATGGTGAGAGGCATTTGAGGTATGTCCCAAAAAAAGCTTCGTTTGTATAATTCACCTCCGATAATAATAAAGTTTGAAGCTTGTCTTCGGAGATGAGTTGTAGTTGGGTCTTGAAGGGTCCCTTCTTGTAGAAAAAGTATGAGGTCTATCCACGAAGGTTCCTTTATCTCATTAATTGCTTGTATTACCCATGACCCTTGGATACTAGAAAAATATATTTCTTCAACATGCCTTCTCTTAAATAGATCTCCTGCGGTAAGCTTAGCGAGCGATCAGTATTCTTCTCTCGCAGTATGTGAATGATTTGATGTATCTTGAAATGGGCAAGAAGTGACTTTACTAAGTTGAGGTATTTGTGAGATTATGAGTAAAGTTTTCTCAACCGGGAGGCGACAAGTTGAGAGTCGGTGTGGATCACTAAGTTTTGAGCTTCATAATGACGAGTCTCAACCCTGATGAGAGCCTCATATTCACCATATATATTAGTTGCAGAAATTTTTAAAGTCCATACTTTAAGATATTCTGGGAAATAAGTAAGATTCACCAGGTATTTCTGAAATCAACATAGAGGGTCCATTGAGGAGACAAAAGGCGTGTAATAGATAGCTCATTTGGAGTTGGGGCAGTGCATTCCACCATAAAGTCTACGAGTACATGAGACTTTATATCAGGCCGAGGTAGGAAATGAATATCAAACTCTCTCAATTCTACAGACCATTTAATTAACCTCTCAGATGCCTCTAGTTTCTGTAGCATGGCCCTTAATGGTAAATGAGTGTAAACACCGATAGTGTGAGCTTGGAAGTATGGACGTAATTTTTTGAGAAACTAAAGCTAAACCACCTTATGCATGGATAACGACTTTCTATATTAGATAGAATTTTGCTGACATAGTAAATTAGTTGTTGTATCCCATTTTTTTCTCACACTAAAATTGAGCTTATCACGTGGGAAGAGACTGCAAGATATAAGTATAACATCTCTCCTTGAATAGGCTTGGATAGTAGGGGTGGAGATGCTAAATACTCCCTTAGTTGCTCAAAGCGGAACATTCATCATCCAAAAATTATTATTTTTAGCTCCCTTTAATATTTTAAAGAATAAGTATTTATCCCAGAGCGGCTAGGAAAGGGACAATTAGATCCATTCAAATGTTGAACTTCTTTGATATTCTTCGGAGGAGTTATATCTTTGAGAGCTTTAATTTTCTCGGGATTGGCCTCTATCCCATGGTGGGTTACCATAAACCCAAGAAATTTTTCCGACGTAACCCCAAAAGCACACTTGGTCGAGTTAAGTCGCATGTTATAACATCAAATAAGGTTAAAGCATATTTCTAAGTCAGAAATATGTTGTGATTCTTCCAAGCATTTTACTAACATGTCATCCACATATACCTCCATTGTGCGGCCTAATAGGTTTTTAAAAATCTTGTTCATAAGACGTTGATAGGTAGCACCAGCATTTTTTTAACCCAAATAACATAACTTGGTAACAGTATAAACCTTTATATGTTTGAAATGTTGTGGCTTCTTCATCCGTTGGGTTCATTTTTATTTGGTTGTAACCAGAGTAAGCATCCAAAAAACTGAGCATTTGATGTCTAGACGTAGTGTCGACCAATTGATCAATTCGAGGAAGAGAAAAACTATCTTTTGGGCAAGCTTTGTTAAGGTCAGTGTAATCAATACACATTCTCCATGTTCCATTTATTTTCTTAACCATGACAACATTTGCTAGTCATGTAGGGTAATGTACCTCTCGTATGAATCCGCTTCTAGGAGCTTGTTAACTTCTTGTTCAATAGCCTGGAGGCGATCAGGTGTAAAACTTCGCTTCTTTTGGATGATTGGTTTGTATGTTGGATCAATCTTGAGGGAGTGCATGATCACATTGGGGTCGACCCCCGGCATATCTGTCGGACTCCAAGCGAAGATGTCTTGATTTCTGTGCAAGAAGTTTATGTATTTTTTCCTTTGTTCTTAGCGAGATCCCACTTGCCTTGTAGTGGTTGATCATCGATAATGCATAGAGCAAGTCTTCTATATAAGCTTTAGGTACTTCTTCATCTCAAAATTAAAATCTTGATCTTTGAAGGTCCGCAGAAGGGCATGGTTGAGCTTGTTTGAGATAACATGATTGTCTATCTGTTAATTTCCACACCACAACTCAACGGGTTGAAATTTCATCTTAGATGAGGTGTGCAAAATTGATTGGGAGGCCTTCCAAAGATAGCGTTATATGCTGAATCTGACTTGACTGCCATGAATTATATTGAATAAGTCATTTGTCGAGGGAATTCTCCGAGGACAACTGGAAGGGTGATTGTCCCCTACTGCAGGCGTTATCCGTATAATGGTCTAGGTTGGAAGCTTTTCCCCAAGCCCATGCTAAGAAAGGTGAGTAAAATAATACATCAACAGAACTCTCATTATCAATCAAAATTCTCTTAACATTATAGCATGGGTCACCGATCTCTGTGATGATGACAAGTGGATCTCTTGATGAGGAACATGGACTCCTTCTAAGTCCGAGTCATTAAAAGTGATAAAGTGATTAATACGAGATTTCTTTAACTCTGGTTCTTCAGAGGTGGCAATGAGGACTTGATTAGATAGTATTGGTCCTCCTGCGATTGTTTCAATTTCCCCAACTATTTGATGACTATTTTGTTATTTCTATGATGATTTTCCTGGTTGTCCCCCAGTTGGAGTTATGTTTGTTTGAGTCGATTGATTCTTCACAAATCGACGTAGATATCCTTATTGAATGAGCCTCTCGATTTCTTCTTTGAGTTGTTTGCATGCTTCAGTAGTATGTCCACGACTTCGATTAAAGTGACAATATTACTCCTGATTTCTTGAATTTGGTTTCAGCGGATGTTGTCACTTGATGGTTTCTTCATCTCGAATGACCATCAGGATGTTAACTCGAATGTGTTCAGTGGTGTGTATTCCTTTTTTGGTCGTGGTTCACGTCGTTGATGTCAGGGCTATGGAGTGAGATCACGACTGCCTTGTTGCCTCTTTTGATGGGACTGTCGGTCCGCATTCCCCAGGGTGCTCTTATATTTTTTTGTAGATTGTTCAAATTATTTGCGATGGGCATTAATAGCCTCATCGGCAAAAATTTGTCCTTCCACACGATGAACCAAGTCGGCATATGAGCGGACTGTATCTCGCATTAGTGATGAGTAGAAAGGCCCCGAACGGAGCCCTTCAAGGAAAACTCCTCTTCTTAATAGTTCGATCTCAGTATTTGGCGAGCTTCTAACATCTGAAGTATTCCTTAAGTGATTCACCCTCATTTTGATGAATGTCGGAGAGATGGGAGGAATCTTTAATGATCCTCGGTTGTAAAGCTGTTCACAAAATCTTGGCGAGTTCGTCAAAGGTATAGATGGATCCCCTTAGAAGGGAGTAGAACCAAGTGCGAGCTTAACTGTTGAGGGTAACGGGAAAGACCTGACAAAGCAGTGTGTTAGGAGCTCATTGGATATGCATGATGGTCTGTGATCGATGTTCATATGGGTATTGCCCCATCATAGAGTCAATACTCGAAAGCTTGAACCCTACGGGAATGGGATGTTGAAGAATAGCCTCAGTCAGAGGTGAAGACTCCTGATAGCCGTGATGAGAGAGAAGATGATTTCCAATTGTTGTAATTTTGCACGTATAACATAACGGTGAAGTCGAGGGCGAAACGTGCTACCTACCAATAATTGGTGGATTAGCAGTCGGTTGAGCTGCATGTGATGGATGAGTAGAACTAGTAGTATCAAGGAGATCAGCATCAGTCTGGAAGTGGAGAAACTTCAACCTGATGGCGAGAAGGCCCCGCATTAGTATTTTGACCTCCCACGGCTAACGATCGATCTTGTGAAAGATGTGTTTGTCATGGTAGTGGCTGTTGTGTTCCTCATAAAAGTCGGATCATCTCATTTTGAGACTCTTCCATTACCGATCTTAAGGAGATTCTGTAGCGTTCATCGACAGTCACGCTATCGAGGGGAAGGCGAAGCAAGCTTCCGTCCTTCAAGATTGGTTTTTGTGGAGTTGGAGCGGGAGGCTCGTTTACAGTATTACACAGCCATGATGCGATGATGAGAAATTGTGATTGAGGTCGCTTCCAGCGGGCGGTGTCAACTATTGCATGCTAGAAAAAGTTGAGAATAAAGATTTTTGTGCCTTAACTTTGTTGCAGACATATGTTTGAGGAATTAATAAGAAAACTCAGAATTTTTATGTGGAAAAATCTCGAAAAGAGGGAAAAAACTAGGGGGCTTGCCCAGTAAAAATCTTCCACTATGTATCTGTTTCAGGGTACAAAAGTTTTCCGATAATGGGATTATAGAATTGTATATGAGAAGGGTTGATAATGAGAATCTTAGAATCAGACAACAACATCTATATAGTCATATTGAGTTGTAATAATGATAAGATGATGGTGAACAATGGTCACGGCGGCGATGAAGGTCATCGTGGTGATGGCGGCGATAGCGGTGATGGCCGGCGATAGTTAGCGGCGTGACAACGTTGGTGGCCAGAAATCGGCAACGGCGGCGGCAGTGGTTGGCGGTAACGACCGGCCGAGAGATGACGATGAGATGGCGGTGGCGACGGCGGTGGTACAGGTGGTATGGCCGTAGTGGTGACCGATTATGCTTGGAGGTTTTCAAGTTTTAGAGCTCTCTATTCTCTGCTTGGGCTCCTCATGTGAAGAATGAGATTATTTATAGATTAGAGTGGCGTTTACGTAGATACATTACAAAATCGAACCACTCCACTCCAGGGACGCTCAAAATGAATCTTTTGATCATTTGATGTATTTTAAGTATTTGAATGCTCAAATAAAGTCGAATTATGAGATCTTGGGCTTGTTAGATCCATTTCGTCGAGCTATTTTATAATTTCCATGTTTATTTTTGATTTAACGATATACCAAAGTTACAATGACATTTTAAGTCTTTGATTAGTTTGTTTGATAAACTTGCTTTTGGCGTCAAGATTAGTTTGATTAATAGTATTTTAAGTGTCATATCAAGTTTAAAGATACATATCAATCGAGAATTTTAAGATTTTAATTTTGATATTTTAAAGTAAAAAGTGATACACATTTTTTACTTTGAATTCCTTATTCTACATCACATACTAAATATTACAATAACTTTTTTATTTGAGTAGTACTTATTAGGCTTATTTATTTTGATTTTGGATGACTTTAGTGAATTTTTTTTCTTTTACTTCCATTGACTATGAGATTTCCTTTTTTTATACTGCTTAATTGTATATAATTTTTTAAAAAAATTTTATTTTTCAATTTGTAATGACATTTCTCTATGATTAATTTTTTGTAATTTTTTATTCATTTGATTAATAATATTCCAAGTTAGCCTAAAATTAGATAATTAAATTTGTTTTATATTATATTATATTGTTTTTTAAAATAAATTTGATATTTATAAAATTTTATTGACCAAATTTGTTTGAGATAATTACAGGAAAAATAATGATATAATTATTGAATATAAAAGCATTGTATTAAAAATTATTACGAGTGTTATAACTTTTTTATTATTTTAAAAAATAAGTTTTTTTTATCATACTTTTTTTTAAAATATATCTATTTGCGATGAGATTCAATATTATGAAAGGCCAAAAGTTATCTGAATCAATTTTTTTTTCAAATTAAAAAAATAATAATAGCAAAAACCAAATTGAACACGAAAGACTTCACCGTCAGATAGGGATATGCATTTTGTTTGTTTTTGTATTTTATTTGATCAATTTGATTCATTATTTTTAGAAATTCAAAATCAATCAATTTTAAAAATTTATCATCCAATTCATCCAAATCAACTAAATGCACGCCCATACCGTCAGATGCTTTGGGAAAGGCTTTTTTTAACAAAATATTAAAAATGAAAATGAGTACTTTTATTTATATCGGTGGTAAAAATATATATATATAATTATTTGTTAAATATTATATATTCTATTGTGTTTATTCAGTGTCAAGTAAAAAAGAGCGTAGAATGATATTTTTTAAATAAAATAAAAGATCCAGCAAAAATCCTATGTATCATTTTTGAGTATAAGTCTTCCGATAACATTACAGAATTGCATATAGAGAGAATATATTTATATGATATATGTATTCATGGTATCTATATAGAATCTTCTGATTAGTGAATGGTATGATTAATGAGTCAGTGGTATATTGTCTTATTTTCAATTTAGAGTCTCTCTTCCCCTACTTTTTTTCTCTAACTTTCCTCTGTTTGACTCTTTATTCTTATATTCGCTCTTCCTCTTCTTTTTTCTTATTTCACTTGTTTATTTTCTTCTTGTTTATATCTTCTCCTCCTCCTTCACTGTGAGAATGAAGGTCATTTATAGATGGGAGGACGTTGTAGAATTCATTGAAAGCTAACTCTCGACGGACATCGGGATAATTCTTGATCATTTGATGTATTTTGAGCATTTGGATGCCCAAATGAAGTCGGAATTATGAGATCTTAGGCTCGTTAGATCCGTCGAGCGCCGATTTGACTATAAACCATATTTGAGGTGTTTGGGATTTAATTGATAAGATTCCGATGATATTTTAAGTCTTGATCTCGATCGGTTTTCTCAAAATCATAACGCTGAGATTTGTCTTTATGACTAGTGGTATTTTGAGAGTCATATCAATAATATTTTTATAAATTTAAATTTAAATATTATTTTCTAATATTATTAACATATTCTATTTTATATGACTTATATTTTAAGTATTTGTCAAGTGAGCTGACCAAAGTAGCTCAGTGTTTTAGCGAGTTATTTATTGAGCTAATATTTATTTTTAAAATATAAAATCATTAATGTAATCAAAAATAAAAAATAAATTAAAATATTTGAAATAGTTGATAACTTATATTTTCAATAAAAAATTTTTAAATTCAATATATATAATGTATGTGAATTTATTATTAATTGATTCAAATGTTCTAAAAAAATATATTTTAATTAAAAATTAATTAAGAGAGATTTTAATTTTTTTTATTTTCTTAGAATTTATTTTTATATAACCAACTTCAACTTTATATATCTAAAATAAATTTAAAATGTTTTAAATGTATAAAGTAGTTTATATATATATATATAATTTAAAATTTAATAATAATGAAATTCATAGAATCAAAATTAAAATATATATATATATATTTCAAAATATCATCATAAATATGATAAAATGATCGAATTTAATAATTTCTGCTGTGAGAGAGAGAGAGAGAGAGAGAGAGAGAGAGGGACAGGGAGAGGGAGAGATGGAGACGGGGCTTCTGCTGAGAAAGGGGGAAGAAGAAGAAGTAGATGATCAGAAGTTGAGGAAGAGAGTGTGGGTTGAGTCAAAGCAACTATGGAGAGTCGCCGGTCCGGCCATCTTCAGCCGGGTTGTGACATACAGCATGAACGTCATAACTCAGGCTTTCGCCGGCCATCTCGGCGACCTTGAACTCGCATCCATGTCTATCGCCAACAACGTCGTCGTTGGCTTCAATTTCGGCCTCTTGGTACGCCACTTCTTCTTCTTCAAATTGCTTCAGCACTGCCATACAATCTTCCTCGCCAGTTTCCATCAAACCTGGCAAAGATCTTTCTTTTGCTAATGATTTTTCTTTCATTTTGATCGATTATTCCTGAAAAGTTTAGGGGATCATCTGCATTTACTATGGTAATTATGAACTATGTTTTAGCTTCAAATGAAGCTACATTAAAATTAAATAAAGAAGTATTTTTTTTTGGCTTATATCTAAAGGTGTTTTATTAAGGAGTAATAATTGGGTTACATATCCATGGATGGATGGATGGAATCAGGAGTGATTGTGGCTCTGGTTTTCTAATATATATTTTAAAAAATTTTATATAAATATTTATAAGCCAAGACTTAAATATAACAATGATAATTATTATTAAAAATAAAAAAATACCAGAAAAAATTATTTTGAGTTTTTTTAAATAATGTGATTTATTTTCATAAATAAAAAATAAAAATATTTAAAAATATATCAAATAAAATTGTCCATCATGATTTAGTTTCCTTAGTCTTCTCCGCTAATCATATCAAAAACTTATTGACAATTAACATCTCACATCTATTAACGATTAATATCTACTATTAATCTTATTACTCATCTAGTTTTCCCTTTCCCGAGTCAACTATCACTTAACTTTTAATATTCCCTTTTGATCATCATTTATAGTGAACATTCGACTTAAATTCAAACATTCTTCATCAATCATTAGCATTATCTATTGATGCACAACATTCATCAACGACCTACTCTCAACACCACCCTTCTTTAACACTCAGTCTTTTCCTATTACGAAATCAACCCAGTCGATCGCACACCTTCGCTAATCTATTGAAGTCCCCATCGATCTTCACTTACGGCTCACCAGCACTAACGTTTAACATCTATCAATCGTCAACATCTAACGTTGATATTTTTGAACATTTGATCTCGTCTCCTATCAGGAGAATGATCGAGCCAAGCATTGTTTATCGTTGACTTTTGATGTTACTCGATCTTCAATCAAATTGATCGTCATTGATTACTTGATGACAACTCTGATACCTCAAAACTCCTAAATGTTAGTGATGACCTCTTTTATACTTCAAGTCTATTACATTCAATATATATATATATATATATATATATATATATATATATATATATATATATATATATTAATGAATATAAAACAAATTTAAGTTGAAATTGATCGCTATTCACTAAATCTTAAAATTATTATTAGAACAGCTGGCCATTTTGTCTATGTTGAATAGATATGATTATAATTTAAATTGTATTTATTTATTGATTAATAATGCCACCCAATCATATCTTCACACGTGTACGGACCAGACGAACAGATGCTTTCGGATTCGTCGTCTTTATTACCGGAGACAAAATATTATTTATCATCAATAATTCCCATAGCTTTTTTCATAATAATTAGCTGCCAAAATTATTTAAACCGAAAAAAGGGGGTAATAAATAATGCACGTTTTGTATATTTATATTTTATTTATGCTTTGTCGAAAGCATATATTTATGTGTACCACTTTTAGGGTATCAATAATTAAACTAATACTATAATTTAATATGAATTAAATTATATATATATATATATATACAATAGAGTGCTAGAAACTCAATTGCGGTAGAATAAAACTTTACTCCTTAGCCTTGTTGAGAAATCCAACACACACATAAATATTTGAAGAGATAACGAGAAACTCAATGATTTTTACGTGCAAAAATACCGAAAAGAGGGAAAAAATCATGGGACATGCGATAAAATGTTTTATATATCTATTTTGAAGTCTGAAGTTTAAATTTCGATAATGAGATTAGTTGTATGTGAAAACGATAACGAAAATCGAGAATCATGTGATAATCTACGCGAGTTGTGTTGTAATAGTGGTTAGTGACAGTCGACAATAGTGAATGGTGGCTGTCGGTGATGATTTGTGGCGTCGGTGGTGTGGTAGTGTAAT
Organism: Cymbidium sinense; assembly: GCA_021442155.1. Classification (NCBI taxonomy): domain Eukaryota; kingdom Viridiplantae; phylum Streptophyta; class Magnoliopsida; order Asparagales; family Orchidaceae; genus Cymbidium; species Cymbidium sinense. The sequence goes on along the minus strand of CM038229.1, from coordinate 3,494,038 downwards.
TGTAATAATAGTGGCCGATGATGGTGGCCGGCGGTGGTCGGCTGATAACAGTCAGCAGCGGCAGAAGGCGGTGGTGGCCGGCGGTGGTGAGACAACGGTGGTCGATAGTTAACGGTTTTGAAGCGCTTTCTCTTCTCTTTAGCAGCCTCGAGTTCCCAGCTCCTCAAGCACAATCGTGCCTCCGGTCGGATCACCGTCATCACCACCGATCATGCGACACCACCGTCATCATCGCCGACCACCGCCGTTATCCGCCGTGACCACCGTCGTCGGCCGCCATTACGGTCGCGCGTCGACCTTCGCGGTAGTCATCGCCGATCGCCGCCATCACCATTGCTGTTGTGGACATCGCGTGACCAGCCGGTATGCATACCATGGTCATCGCCGTCGCCGATCATTCGTTGACCGCGTCATTGCCGTGCCATCGGCGGCCATCGATCCATTTTAGTCAGCCATCGCCATCTCATTTTACCGTACCGACGGTCGTCTTTCCTTATTATCGATTATCACTAACTTGCATTATCGATCTGCATTGTTGTCACGACTCTGGGATTTCAGTTGTTAGCTTTCTCATCTGACTCTATAATCTCGTTATATAGAAAACTTAAATTTTGTACTCCAAAATCGATATATAGTGAAATATTTTTACTGGGCTTGGCCCTATGGTTTTCTTCCCTCTTTTCTAGCTTTTTCTACGTAAAATCTTGGAGTTTCTCATTCTCTTTTCAAATATCTATGTATGTGTTAGATTTCTCAACAAGGCTAAGACGTAAAGTTTTATTCTAAAATCGATTTTCGGCACACAACATGAACGAAAATTCTACCAAAAAGCACGAATCTTGATGTAGAAAATAATCGATCGAGTCAAGACTAAATCAAGCTTATTGAAAACTTTGCGATATCGGTCGACTCTAAATTTGGAGTGTTTATAGTCAAATCGAGAATCTGACGAGCGGATCTAGCCCAAGATCTCTACCGACCTTTGAGCATTGAATACTTTCAGGATGATCAAGGGAATCATTTTGAGCCGTCCGATGGAATGGTTTGGATTTTGCACGTATTTACAAAAATGTCATTTCTCTAATCTATAAATAGTTTCTCATTTTTCACATGATGTGAGGTCAAGCTAAAGAGAAGAAAGAGCTCTGAGACTTGAAGAACCTCCAAGCATAATCGTCTTTACCGGTCGGACAATCAGATCCTGCCGCGGGTCGCCATGGACCATATGCCACCATGGTCACCACCGTCACTCCTCGCCGTCGGTCATCGCTGCTGACCACCTCCAACCACCATCGCCCGCACCGATCATCATCGCGCCGACCACCGCCCATGCCGTCGACCACCTCGGCCGGCCACCACCACGAGTCCTTGTGCCCGGCCATTGCCGTCGACCGCCGTCGACCACCGTGGCATGCTGTCGATCCGCCGGCTGTCACCGCTTATTGTTAATTATCCCCACCGTCGCATTACCACCACTAGCCGGTCGTATCATCACCATATCGTTATTTTATCGTATATCCTTTCAATTACAACTATTCTGGTTGCATTATTCTGATTAGATTTTCGTTTATCACATACACTCTGACTAAAATCGTTATCGGAAAAACTTAAACTTTGTACTTCAAAACAGATATATAGTTGAACATTTTTATTGGACTAGGCCCCGTGATTTTTCCCTATTTTCGGGATTTTTTCATGTAAAAATCTTGGAGTTTCTCGTTCTCTCTTCAAATATGTGTGTGTGTTGGATTTCAATTTAAGACATAAAGTTTTATTCTACCAATTGGATTTTAGCACACAACAATATATATATATATATATATATATATATATATATATATATATATATATATATATATATATATATATATATTATTTTGGAAAAAATAATTATGTCAACAATAATAAGCATTTATACCATTGCATGGGGTCAAATTCATAAATCTTTTTTTTTCAATGTGTTCTATTAAATGTCATATTCTCATTAAATTTTGATAAAATAAGATCATTTTTATACTTATTAACTAAATTTTTTTAGGTCTATCTCTATCTTTTTTAATATAGACTAAATCTAATACATATACTTTCCTAATTCGGACATCGGACGAACGACGTTTTATGGGACCAAATCATCTAGAGTGACTTTCTATAATCTTATCTTTCATTGGAGTTACTCCAATGTTTTCATGAATATATTCGTTTCTCATGTTGTCTCTAAGTGTAAAGTCACTCATCCAGCTGGGCATCCTTATCTCTGCAACGCTTCATTTTATGCTTTTTTTTACTAGCCAACAATCAAAATCATAATGTATTACTAGTTTCACTATCATCTTATAAAATTTTCCTTTTAAATCTAAGCAGTAGTTTTCTATCATACAATAGGGCCCATGCATTCTTCTACTTCAACCATCCAACTTGAATTCAACTAATAACATCCCCATCTATTTTACCATCACTTTGAGCGATAGATCGAGATATCTAAATGCTCACTCTTTTTAATGACTAAAAATCACTTAAAATCATCCACTATCACAACACCACATCTAGCTCCTCTACAACTAAATTTACAATCTATGTATCCAATTTTAAATCTACTCAAATGAAAGCCTTTAAACTCTAAGGTTGACCTCCATAATTCAAGTTTTTTTTAACTCTCTCTAGTCATATCATCAAGAATAATATCATCAACAAAAGCATACACCAAGATATATCCTTCTATAGATGTTTAGTAAGAATATTCACAACAAAGTAAGAAGAGATGAGCTTAAAGTCAATCAATGATATAATCCAACTTGAAATAGAAAATTACTTGGTCAAACCCCCTTGTGTTTGAACACAAGTAATAACTCCAATATACATATCCTTAATGACTTGAATATAAGCAAGATTAACTCCCCTTTTTTTAGAACTCTCCAAAGTATTTTTCTTGGATTTTTTGTTATATGCTTTCTCTTGATTAATGAATATCATACGTACATCCTCCTTACTCTTTCTATATTTCTTCATCAAACATCTCAACAAAAGTAAAGCATTTATAGTAGACCTACTCAACAAAAATCCAAACGAGTTTGAGAAACTTTTGTATCATGTCGTAACCTATGCTCAATTACTCTCTCTCATAATTTAATATATGATATATTAATTTAATTTCTCTATACTTTACACACTTCTGTACATCACATTTATTCTTAAAAATAAGAACCAACAAACTCTTTCTTCACTCATTTGAATCATTTGATATCATGTTAGTTTTTAAAATAATATTAAAAGGATTAGCAAGCCAAGAAAATCTTAATCTTTTAAGCATTCCCACATTCTATTAGAATATCATCAGGTCTTATTTCTTTTTTAACACTTCATTTTTTTAGAGCCTCCCAAACTTTGATTTTACAATAAAATAAAAAATTTTATTTTCTTTTAGGTTACTAATGTGAATGTTAATCGTATTATAACAATCCTTAATAGAAAATTTATTGAAATATCTCAATCACCTATTTTGAATATCCTCTTTTAAAAAATATTTTATAATCTTCATTCTTAATGCACTTCACTTAAATTAAATATTTATTTCTCATAGCTCTTAGTTAGCTAACTTATATCTACATCTTTCAGCTCTTTATCAATCACTTTATTATACTAAATTTTTTTATCACATAATGTTTGTTAGAAATCCTACATGCCACTTCATATCTTTTCTAATTCTCCAAGCTTTTACATCTAAATAAAATTTTATAATAAAATTTGTTATTTTTAATCTTTTATTACACATATTGACTTCACCACATTTTACTTTTACTAACTAGAGCATTTCATTTTGATTCTTCAACCACATTTTTTGCAACTTAATATTACTCGCTAAGATTTATCATATAACATTAGCTTTCCCATGAACATCTAGAATCATAAGATTTTGTATTTTATTCTTAAAAGTATTTTATTAGCATTTTTTAAGTATCTCATTTAATCATATGACAATATTTTAATTTATTTTTCATATTTAAATCCTTCAACTTAAAATTTAAAACTAGGAATTGATGTTGGGAACTTAGACTTTCACATAGATGGATCTTACAAATCATATACATTTTTTATAATCTAAATAGTCTAATTTCCTCTCAAAAAAATAATAAATTTGTACATCTACTTTTATAAGTGATAATACACTCATATATTTTTTTTTAAATAAAATATTAACAATTACAAATCATATACTAAAAAGAGTTCAATATAACCTTATCTTCTTCATTAGTCACTATTATAACTATCATCATAAATGATTTGAAAATCTTTTACAACTACCAACATGTCCATTTAATTTTTTTTTTTTTATAATCACTCTTTCTTCAAGAGGTATTATTTGTATTAATTCTTCTAGGTCATTTCAAATTTTTTTGAGCATATATTCAAACCTACTTGAGTAGCATAAATTCTTATACTATTAATAATCTTAACTACAACAATAAACTTTAAAGCTATAATTTGATCTCTATTTTTATTAATTTTTGCAATATTATTTTTGTAAACTTTTATCTATAATCTCTACACATCATTTTTTTACTACAATATTAAAGTTTAAATTTTAAACTATCAATCGCCTTAGCTTTTTTCGCAACCCATTTATTTTTTTGAATATAAAAAATATTTATTTTCATATGAATCATAATATCTATTAATTTTATTAATTTACAAGTAATAATATTGTTGCGTGCTAGAAAACCAGTTGCGGTAGAGTAAAAGTTTACGCCTTAGCCTTGTTGTGAAATCCAGCACATACACAAGTATTTAAAGAGTGAACAAGAGGACTGCACTTTTACATGGAAAACCTCGAAAGAGGGAAAACCACCTTGATAAAAGCTTCCACTATGTATCTTTGAGTACAAGATCTTCCCGTCTGGGATTACATAATATATGAGAAAGGAACAATAAACATGTGACAACGATCATGTTGCTAGTAGCGAAGATGGTGAACCGTCGGAGCAATCGCGGAAATGCGAGAACAATTCAATCGAGCAATCGGTAGAAGTCATCGTGATGGAGACCAACGAGATTGATGATGGCAAGGATGAAACGGCGGCGGCCGGCGGTGGTTGGCGCGTCAGGTCAGTGGCACGATTGTGCGGAGGATCTTTAGAGCTCTCTCCTCTCTCTTGCTTGGCCTCTTCTCCTTCACTCCTCTCAATGAGGAATGAGAGGTATTTATAGATTGGAGGAGTGGCGTCTGTAAATACATGCAAAATCGAACCACTCCTCTCCATCGACGGTTCATGATGATTCCCTTGATCATATGATGTATTTTGTGCATTTGAATGCTCAAATGAAGTCATGTAAGATCTTTGGCTTGTTGGCACTCGTCAAGGCCTTCGATTTGACTATAAACACTCCATGTTTGAGAGTTATTTAGAGATTTAATTGACATCCCGAATTTCAGGATATTTTAAGTGCTTGATCGAGGTTTAAGGATCAACTTTCTTTTGACATTAAGATCGTGTTTATTAGTAGAATTTTTAGTGTCATATCGTTCTTTTATTTTTGGATGACATTATCTAATTCATCCAAAATATCTGAAATTTTTAATTAAATGTCATAATGAGTAGAAGGGTTTTTTTTTTAAATAAAATGTCATAATGAATAGAGGGTTTTTTTTTAAAAAAAAAACTAAATGTCATAATGAAGAGGTTTTTTTAATTAAATGTCATAATGAATGGAGGTTTTTTTTAAATTAAATGTCAGAATGAATAGAGATTTTTTTTAATTAAATATCATAATAAAGAGGTTTTTTTTAATTAAATGTCATAATGAATGGATGTTTTTTTAAATTAAATGTCATAATGAATAGAGGGTTTTTTTTAATTTATTCTTTCTTTCCCCATGGTGGATCTATAAAACCCCTTAGGGTCAAGGAGAAGGCACCTTCTCTTCTTGAGAGAAGGTCGTTTGGAAGCGTCAGACCCGTAGTTCATCGATAAGGCTCAGTTCCCTCGAAAGAGGTGTTAACTAATTCTCGGACCGGCCGGATCGGCGATCAAGACCCGTAGTTCATCATGGACTCAATTTTCCCTCGAAAGAGGTGTTAACTAACCTCGTCGGACCGGAGGGATGGGCGATCAAGACCCGTAGTTCATACAAGGGTTTTCCCTCGAAAGAGGTGTTAATAACCACGCGTCCCGGCCAGGATCGGGCGATCAAGACCCGTAGTTCATCGACAAGACTCAGTTTTCCTCGAAGAGGTGTTAACTAACCTCGTCGGACCGGCCGGATCGGGCGATCAAGACCCGTGGTTCATCTGGCGAGCTCCGGTTTTCCCTCGAAGAGGCGTTGGCATGTCGGGCCAGGTTGGGATCACCGAGCGAGGTTGCGAAGATGCTCGATGATGGTGGCAACGACATTAGTGGCCTTGACTGCGATAGTAGTTGGCGAGATAACCAGAGCGATAATCAGTAAGCGGACAGCGTGGTTCAGCGGCAAGTGGTCGCAACAGCAATGGCGGCAGTAATCAGCAGTGGCAGCCAGCGTCTAATCAGCGAGATAGCCGATGATGGTAACCGGCGATATGCAGCGATGGTCGGTAGCGGTGCAATGTTGCAGCGGTACCGGCAACAGTAGTTAGCGGTGGTGACCAGCGATAGTCAGCAGCGTTAGCCGGCGGCAGTTGTTAGCGCAGCAAAGTGGTCAGCAATGGCGCTAGCGGCGGTAATCGTCGATGATAGTCAGTAAAGGATAGCCGTGAAGATGCCGGCGATAATTGGCGATGAAGCGATAGTTCAGCGGTAGCCAATGGTTGGCGGCAAACGAGAGTGGTGGCGGCAGTAGTCGGCGGTCGACGAATCTTTGACTTATCCAAGGTTGTTTGTCGAGTGTGACTTCGATGGCGTTAACGTGTGGAAGAGATTGAATTGAATCCGAGATTTTGACCCATCCAGGTTGTTTGTCGAGTGTGACCGATGGCGTTAACGCTGGAAGAGGTTGCATTAGATCCGGGAGATTTTGACCCATCCGAGGTTGCTTGTCGAGTGTTTGCGATGGCGTTAACACTATGGAAGAGTCGAATTAATTCATTGGGATTTTGACCTATCGAGGTTGTTTGTTAGGTGTTGATGACGTTAACTGTATGGAAGAGGTTGAATTAGATCCGTTGAGGATTTTGACCCATCAAGATTGTTTGTCGAGTATTACCGATGGCGTTAACCGTATGGAAAGTGTGGGAAGTCGAGATCTTTCTATCCGAGGTTGTTTGTCGAGTCTTTGTTCGATAACGTTAACTTGTGTGGAAGAGGTAGGAAGTCCACCCAAGGACCTTTTGACCTATCCAGGTTGTTTGTCGAGTCTTTGCTCGATGGCGTTAACTGTGTGGAAGAGGTCGTAGAAGTCCGCAGGACTTTTTGACCCATCCTAGGTTGTTTGTCGAGTGTCTTGCTGAGTTAACTGTATGTAAGAGGTTGAATTGAATCGGCGAGGATTTGACCCATCCAGGTTGTTTTTGTCAGTGTTACGATAGCATTAACCGTGAAAAAAAGGTCAGAAGTCCACCAGGATCTTTGACTATCACAGGTTGTTTGTCGAGTGTTACCCGATGGCGTTAACTGTATGGAAGAGGTCATGGGAAGTCCACCAAGGACTTTTGACTATCCAGGTTGTTTGTCGAGTGTTAGATGGCGATTAACCATATGAAAGAGGTTGAATTAAAACATCCGTTTGTGGTTATAGCCAAAGTTGCTCCTTAACCTTGGTCTCATTTTTCCATGAGTATGAGTGGAAAATCATAATTTGCAAAGGTATATCTCTTTTCAATGTTGAAATATCCTCCAACTTTGACTTGTTTCTTGGGATGGTAATCGATTAGATGCTTAACATGGGCGATCTTGATAAGAGTTGCCCCGTTTTCGACAAAATCGAAAGCGAAGTTTGATGAATCTTCATTCTTATGCTCCTTAAAAGCTTGAAATGTTCCACCTCGATGATAGTTTTGATCTTGTTGGGAAACTTGGTTCATACAAGATGAAATAATGGGAATCGGTAATTCCGAGGCATAAAAGCTGATGCGTCTAGAAAACCATTCGTAGAGTAAAAGTTTACGCTAGCCTTGTTGTGAAATCCAAAGCCACAATGTATTTAAAGAGTGAAACAAGAGGACTCATTTTATGTGGAAAACCTCGAAAAGAGGGAAAAAAATGGCTGAGAAAAGCTTCCACTATGTATCATTTGAGAGATCTTCCGATCGAGATTACATTGTATATGAGAAAGGAACAACGGTATGTGACAACGATAAATGTTCTAGTAGCGAAGATGGTGAACCGTGCGGAGCAATCAGGTAAATCGAGAACAATCGCAATCGAGGAACAATCGAAGTCATCATGATGGAGACCAACGAGATTGATGATGGCGAGATGAGCGGCGGCGGCGTCGGCGTGTGGTTGGCGTCCGTCCAGTGGCATCGATTGTCTGGAGGATCTTTAGAGCTCTCTCCTCTCTCTTGCTTCTCTTCTCCTTCATTCCTCTCATATGAGGAATGAGGTATTTATAGATTGGAGGTGGCGTATCAAAATACATGCAAAATCCACTCTCCATCGAGCGTTCATGATGATTCCTTGATCATATGATGTATTTTGTGCATTTGAATGTTCAAATGAAGTCGAATTATAAGATCTTTGGCTTGTTGGAACCATTTCGTCGAGACGCCTTCGATTTATTATATACAAATGTTTGAGAGTTATTTAGAGATTTAATTGACATCCCAATTTCAGGATATTTTAAGTCTTGATCTCGAAGTTTATTGAGGATCGGCTTTTTGACATTAAGATACGTGTTTCGACTAGTAGAATTTTTAGTGTCATATCAAATATATATATTTCAAGATCTTATCCTTATTTTTGTTTCATAGATCAAGGCAACGTAGCAGCTCTTGCACATTTCTCACTATAATCAAACTACATAGGGGATCACATTAATAAACATCTTAGCATTTATATAATGTACTAAAAGATTCATGTCATGATTCTTTGATAATTTTTATGCTAATTGTCAACTTTATTATAAGTTTTTAAAATAAAATAATTGGAAGTAAATTTGAACAAGTCTTCTTATATTTAAATTTTAATGCGTCTAACAAAAAAAATACATATAAAATTTTTATGATATTTATTTAAGTATTATATACAAGTCTAAACATTTTATTTTATTTTATCATATATTCTACAAATTAAAATAATATAATTTCATCCTATTTAAATCTAATTAAAAAAACCTACACTTCAATTTTGTGAGCTCATTCTCTTCAACATTGAGCAGCTGGGCATGGCGAGCGCACTGGAGACTCTATGCGGCCAAGCCTTCGGAGCGAAGAAATACCACATGCTGGGAATCTACATGCAGCGCTCGTGGATCGTATTATTCGCATCCGCCACCCTCATCCTCCCCATGTATTTCTTCGCCGCCCCCATCCTCGAGCTCATCGGACAGCCGCCGGAGCTGGCGGCGCAGGCCGGAAAGCTCTCCGTCTGGTTCATTCCCCTGCACTATGCCTTCGTCTTCATCCTACCGCTGCAGAGATTCTTGCAATGCCAGATCAAGAACTCGGTTCACGCCATTGTTTCAGCCATTGTGATGGTGGTTCATCTGCTTGTCACTTGGCTTTTTGTTTACCGCTACAAGTTCGGGCTGTTTGGGGCGGCCATGACGCTGAATTTCTCGTGGTGGGTGGGGGTGGCGTTGCTCATGGCGTTTGTACTTTGTGGCGGGTGTGGGAAGACTTGGGAGGGATTTTCTATGCGGGCGTTTGATGGGCTTTGGGATTTCTTGAAGCTTTCTGCTGCTTCCGGGGTTATGCTATGGTATGCTATTTATTTATCATCCTTTGCTTTTATTTTTCTATATATGTTTCTCTCTTAAGCTTTTATTGAATGTTTGCTCTTAATTTGGTTGGTGTAATATATACTTTATTTCAAGTCAAAACATAAATAAAATTAAAAATAAAAAACAAAATTAATCCCAAACAACTCCCTATTCTTCCTTTGCTAATAACCCATTTTAAATAGATTATAAATTTCTCGGTGGATATGGATAACTCTCTTGTTTCTTCAACAACTATTACATTATGCTCAAAATTTTCATTTATCAGACTGTAGAATTTTGTCTATCACTCTGAACATCCTCTAGACTTTCTCTATATTTTCTTAATTGATTCGCTATGGTTGAGACTTTTCTCGGTCTGTTGAAGTATTTGAAGCTGAACTTTCTTTAGTTTTTCTACTCTTTTATAGGCTTTTTGAAGGACCACCCATACTTAGTTGAAAGTAGATTAATGAATTATGGAACAGAACCTTCTTTTGGACACTTCAATTTACATAGTCTTTTGTGAGATAAGTTCCTTGTAGTTTTCATATGGCCAGTCGCCTCCTACAAACAAGGCTTTGGTACCACTTTGGTGAAAATTTTGTGTGGAGGATAGAGGAATAAACTCTATTCTACTTCATAAGTGGTGATTTATTATAGCTTCATTGGAATGCAGCTTGGAGAACTGGTACTACAGAATATTGATTGTGCTCGCTGGAAACATAAAGAATGCTGAAATTGCAGTGGATGCCCTCTCCATATGGTGACCGGCTTCTCTACTTATGTATTATATTTGTGGGGTTATACGTTAAAACAAAATGCTTTTTCTGGTATAATTATGTTCTGATGTGCAGTATGAGCATTAATGGCTGGGAGCTGATGATTCCTCTTGCATTCTTCGCTGCAACTGGGTAAGTAAGTTTACAGCTTTTCTCCGATTTTTTTCTTTCTTTTTACCTTCGAAAATATTCTAAATTCTTTCAGATTAGAGAATCATCTTGAATAAGCCCAACTGAGAGAGAGAGAAACAAAAGAAGAATTCTGAAATATCTGTTTGAAAGTGTAAAGCTGATGTGTTTTGAGTAAATTAAAAGGGCAAACTTTTAATTTAAGTATGATTTAAAATATAATTAGCTAATTAAGTATCTAAAAAAAAATTTTAGATATAGGTATAGTTGTAAGAGGCGACTCTTGCTCAAAACCAAACCGTGGCGAAGCACTCGACCCTTTGGGACGGGTCACCGTTAAGCGGCGATTACCTTTTACTGTAGGCTAGTTGCTTAACGAGCGACAACTCGGAATAATTTTTTGGTTGATTGTTAAGAGGATTAGGGAGAAGTACAGGGGATTTACATATGATATTTGTTGATTTAGATAAAGCATGTGATGAAGTTCCAAGAGAAGTTTTTTAGAGAGTTGTAGAGAAGAGAGGAGTTAATATTGGGCATATTCAAGTCATCAATGATATGTATACTAGAGCTATTACTTGTGTCCAAACACAAAGAGGATTAATAATATATTTTTCTATTACAGTTGTATTACATCAAGGATTAGTTTTAAGTCATTATCTTTTTGCTTTATGTTATGGATGTTCTTACTATGTATGCAATACATTTGTTAAGAGGTTTGATGGAATAGTAGAGGGAGGAAGGAGGATCTAAATATGATATTTGTTGATTTAGAGAAAGCATGTGATAAAATTCCAAGAGAAGTTTTTTGGAGAGTTGTAGAAAAGAGAGGAGTTAATATTGAGCATATTCAAGTCATCAATGATATGTATACTAGAGCTATTACTTGTGTCAAACACATAAAAGATTATCAAAATAGTGCAATACAATAAAGTTCCAAGACATAAGATTTCAATATAGAAAAATGAAACATCTATTATAGTACAATACAAAAAGAAAAATAAAATATAAATGAATACATGTATTACAGACACATAGGTCACACTATCCTAAACAGCTAACACCTCCGTCGTCTGCGTGGAATCGCACCACTCCCAGGTGTATATTAATCAGGTGCACGTGGTGGACGATAACGCAGCTGATGGTGGCTCTCCAATGTAGGATCTTTAGAAGTCTGCGTAGGATAGTCTTGTGATGGGAAGAAAGACGGCTGTGACTCAAAACTAGGCTCGTACGTAGAAGGACCTGGATTAACATATGTAGATGGTTCGACGCCCCAGTCATGCTGTGAGACATCCTCTGTAGGTAGGCTCCAGTCTATAATGTGTATCGTTGATATGTACCCGTAGCCTCAAGTCCCTGCATAGCACCTCGTATCTATCTAGAACTCCCTGTAACTCATGCTCATCTATACAGTTGTATCATGACATGTCTGGTAATAGGAAGCTCCCAATAAGAAACAAAACATAGGCATGAACATGTCTACTCAACTCCTCGGCCTTCGATGGGCATACAGTCCCTATAAAAGACCATCTAAGCTCGAGCATGCATATTTGTGCTGCACCCATCCGAATGTCGATGTGATGTGTGCAGTGGTCATGATACACCATATATGACAGAGGATGTTGACACCTCGCAATATCAGCTGTTCAGCCTCCTCCCCTCACCGGTTGGGGCCAATAATACCCCATAACACATATTATAGCCACATCCTATAGAGTGACTATCATCTCACAACGACGATATAATGTATTGAGTGCGGAGACCATCTCTTAACTAGGCGGAGCGGATGATCCAAAATAGCGTGGCGCTAGCCTGTCAAGGCCTAGTGCATGCAGAGCAGCGGTGAATCTACGACAAGTGATGGTAAATAAGTGAGAAGCGACCTCTAGAATAGTACTCTGCATTAGGGTAAATATGATTAAGCATTAGTGAAATTACAAGCTGAGTAGGTATAAGTTAGAAGTTGAAATTATAATTACACTTATAGTTTGGGGTGGGGCCTACTGCACCACCAGGACGCTATTGAGCTCGAAAATTACCGCCCTCTCGATGAAAAGAGTGTTTTAAAATGTCGGTGTAATTTTCAAAAGGTAGATGGAATAGTAGATAAGACACTACCCAGAGATTTCATTCTCATTTGGTGAGGACTTTAGATCTAGTTGGGTTTCTATGACGCAGCCCTAGTAATTATCCTCTCAATAAGTGAGAGAGAATTTGATTAAAATTTAGTCGTTAGATGTTAAATCGTGGCGTATAGTAGCGGCGTATGGAGTTTTAGAATTTAAAATTATGAAACTCATCATTTTTTCGGATGGTTGGGGAATAATGACATGCCGATCTAGATCCCATGGTTCCGTCATCCCGCGTGTCCTGGTCTACTTAGTCGGAGTAGTCGACCAACGACGAAGGATCCCCATCGACACATGGGTTATGTTGTTCAAGAAATCCTAGACTTGGGGTAGTGTTTGTCTAAGACAAAACTTAAGTCTACCTTATGAGAGAGTTATTCTATCAGTATATCCATGATTCACAACTCAAAAGCGGATCCATTGGGAGCATAGACTACGATTGATCATGGAAGGTGGCCAAAACCCGTCGAGGACTCACGGTGCGTAGCATATGTAGCCTCTTGTGGCCGCGGTCAAGGACCAGAGACGTCGCCTTGCGAGATTGATTGAGAGTGAACATAGCAGAACACTTGATTTGATATTGTCTCTTTTACGAGTTAGAATTTTCTTAATTTGTCACCCCCGACAAACAGTTGTGGAAGGTGGATTGATTGAGTTTGATTTAAGTTTTTAATGATAGAATTCCATTTAAGCAGTTTCAGATTATTACTTTAAAATTGATTAATTAGAATATGTTTAAGAGCTTTAGATCCTATAAACTCCGCTTATTAACCGCTAACGTAGGATTAGATTCCATCACACCCAATAATCAATTTTTCGATATTTCACCGATTTGAAACTTATCATAGCTTTTAGGTTTTGTTAACCCGACCCAGCCCCAAGACTAAACTAAACAACCTCGTGACAAAAGATTCTATTAATTTGGAATTTAAGCATTCAACAGAATTGGCCTCCCATGCGCGTAAGAATTTAGCGCTTTTATTACATGAGAATGATTCGCATTTTCATTTAATTCCAACTTAAATTCAATTAGCTTTCGGACATATTAAAATTTGCACTGAAATCTCATGTCCAAAAGACACATGTAGACGCTTATATTTAGCTAAATAATTCATCTAATTAATGAAATCATTGGATTAAAAATCATAATTAAATCAAATTTTAATTTGATCAAAGGAAGTTATGATTTCAGATTTTGCCAGATCGGTTTTCGCCTCTGTCTGCATTAAAAGACATATCCCACTATAAGATATTTTCGATTTGGGATTGTAGCTTTAGAACATTACTCAGACCTACTTTTTACTGAAGTTTTAATTCTCTCAACTGACATGTCTCAATTTACATCACTGGATGTACGCCGATTTCAGCCCATTTTAAATCGCTACTACGTGCTTATTAAAGATAGCTTCACCTCCATATTCAGAGTAAGCACTATTAAACCCACTGATTCATATATCCTGTGACGAAGCTTTATCAGTAGTTTCATGAGCTTTAAGATACTCCCCAAATTTCAAAGGCTATTAATTCAGAAATTTACAGAAATCACTTTATCAATGCCCATGTGAGAATTACAATTAAGAGTTTAATATTAGCCTTCCCAAATTCCACATGATTTGAATGAGTTTCATATTTTCAAAATTTTCTTTTAAGTTTCTCCGCTATTTCGATTTAACATTTATCTTCATATTTATCCTATATTCTTTTTATTCATCTAAGTTTAAAGAATTCCCATTTGAATTGCTAAGTCCTGAATTTACCTAATTGACAATTTGCACTGCCATCCCCGCAGGGGTCGATCAGGTGGTATTTCGCTTTCCAGACGCCTTGAGTAATGAGAATTTCATATACACCACAACCGGTTTTTTTATCTCGCCCTCTGAGCACTATTTATATATCTCTTCAAACTTGAAATAAGACAAATGAATATATATTCATCCTCCCCTTTTTTTTTTTTTCTGGGAAAATACAAAATTTCTACAAAGATTGCCGTGAGAATTTACATCTAACTGATGTTTTGGCTTTACGGTGACAATGGAGTCTGTCTTGCGACACCAAAGCTGGGTTTCATCTCGTCGTGCCCTCTTGAGCACGATGAGGCTTTCAAACCTCAAGAAACACACAAGATGATATCTATCCACATTCACGATCCCATATGCTCGACTCATTTTTCGGTCAACGGAATGATAATGGTAGATGCCGAAAATCAAGAGAAGAACTCGCCTCGACGGTTGGCTTCACATGTTGGAATCTGAATCTTGAGTAATGCCAGAAACGCTGACAGTCGGAATCGAAAGCAAGAATTCTACATCTTGAATTGACACAAGTTTTTCCCAGCTACCGGAATCCTGATATTTTTTCCCCACACCAAGAAAAACTGACGCCAAACGAAATCGAGAATGAACCGCAGCTACGGAGTGGACCGAAAGGACCCACGCGGGCCTGTTGAAGCGGCCCAGCTGGGCGCGAACGTATGCCCGGATGCGGGATGGGGACGGCCGGAGGGGTCGTTGTGCGGAACGGGACACGGGATGCGTGACGAGCCGGAGGCGCGGTGGGTTGCAACGTGCACGGCGGAGCGGATTGGGGTCGGGGTGGTGCGAAACGGGCTTGGTGCGGCTTTACAGGTCGGACAACGGGCCAGAGTGGACGCGCAATGGCACGTCGGAACGCTGGCTTGGCGGAACGGCTGGTGCGGTCTTGCGCACCGGAGCGGTGGGACGCAACGGCGGGATGGCGGCGTGGGATGGATTGCGGAGGCGGGTTTGAGTAGGCCGGTGGAGCGGAGCACGGCGGAACGGTCGGAGGAGATTGAGAGGGGAGAGAGGATTTACCTGTGCAGAGGAGTTTCGAACGTGGGAGTGTAGGAAGAGAGAAAATGAAATCATTTTTTTTTTCTTCTTTTGGAGAAAGGAGGAAGACATTAAAAAAGAGGGGAACCCTTTTTTTTTTTTTTTTTTTTTGTGGAGAGAGCGGTTGCACATGGAGGAAGATAATTTAGGAATTTTAAATAAATTTTAGATTAATTAAATAGTTTTAATATGAATTTTGTGACGATAAACTCACATAGTAAATATATATCAATTCAATACGTTCAAACGCAATAACACAACCGCTTCACGATCTATACCGCTTTTTAAGTTTAAATCAATCAAATAATCATAAACACGCGATCGCCAATCGATTTTATGTGACTTATCCGAATTAAATAGTCCTTATTTGTTGATTTCTACGCTTCAAACTAACCAAGACAATCAATTTCCAATGGAGGTCATTTGATCAGATCGCCTCCGACCTCGAGCATATATGCAAGCATAATGGACGCTACTGGATTATCGCCAGTAATATTTATATTCACCAACTTTGATGTTCTAAACGCATGGCGTATGGATCATTTAGGTTGATTTCAGCTTAAGGCAGGAATCACCTCGACTGCAATCATTCTACATTTAAAGTGGAATTCGTCATGTGGAATGTCTCATTTAGTATTTTTTGATGTTTCGAAACTAACGGCGTAATCAATTTCACGAACGGAGGTCATCGGATCGCTCTCCGACGCCGATAGCGCTGCAAGTGACGCACTCAAGCACTGATCATTATTGTTGGTCGTAATACCATATATTACGACTAGTTTTGACATTCAACACGACGCGTTCGCTCGTCGATCGTGTCCGTCATCGCTGGAGCGCCGTTTATTTTAGTGACGTGCATTTCACCGATTTGATTTGCTATATTATCGATATTCGACTCATCCCGAATTAAGCCGAATAGTCTCATTTGATAGTATATTTGCTCAATAACAATCAATTTCATGAACCGGAGATCGTTGGTCATCATCACAACTTCGACCACGATGCGCGCGATACATCGATAAATTAAAATGCTTAATCGATCAGATTTTGCAATATTTATATTCGATCAATTCGACGCTCAACGCCATATAAAGTCTGCTCATCAACGGAGGTCATTTCATCACGTCGACTGCAATTTTTTCCTCGATCACCACCAAAATTTAACTCACAATTGTCTTGATTTATGATACATGAGATCAACAATTAGCTGGGTGGACCTGGAGGTTGGTCTGACTGTGGTGTCCTCCCTAGCATGCCTGGTGTCCTCTGGGAGCCGCTCCTCACCCATCGCCGGCTTGAAGTAAACACATGTAAAATAAGTATTATGCAATTATAAAACTTAAAAGGAAAAGTGTGCCATAAAGTAAACTATGAAAGAGTACTATAACCAAGGTATAAGATTCTAATAAGGAGCATATTACATATAAACACGTGCTGTAACCTACAACATACCTTCTATTGACATTATATGGGCATGATGATGACCAGAAGACCAACTGTCTTGCATAGACTACAGGATCTGCTAATGATAGCTCTATTTTCATCTATTGTATTTCTGAACCTACTACTATGTGATCTATGTGACCTTTTACGAAAATTAGGTGGCAACAAGTCGATAATACCTTGCTCAACACTATAAGTTGGCTACGAACGGCCAATGTATGAAACTCAATCAAGATAAGCTTTATACAAATGCAAAGTGTAATACTACGAAACATGTGTTAGGTGATTTAATCTTTTGAAGCCCAATGCAGCAATATCATGAGGGCATGATAAATAATATATAACTGTCTTATTACAATTGCAGCTACACTGATTATTATCTGATAAATCAAATCTAAATGATCAGCTTGACTTATTGAACATCCTGATGTTAAACCCCAAACATCTAGCTTCCTCATAATGATGATTAATACCCATTGTGTGAACATAGATAAGTTGACTTCTTGTTATTGCATTGCGGTAGAAACCGTACTTTTGATCAGATTCGGAATCGCTATACCGCTAAACTATATCTATAGATGACTGAGCAAAGTGGAAGAAATCGCTTCCATAAAGACGTTGAGAGTCCTATAAGACTCTTTTCAACTACTAAAAATTACTTTTATTGTCTTACGCCTATCATCCCAGGCTTTCATGTAAGATACCTTTACATTAAATTTTGATTTCATTCTACCTATAATCTCCCTAAGTTTCAGATTAATTTGATGCTTAATTACAGGTATAATGAGATAAGCAATGAATTTAGAACTGCATTTTCGATGACCACTGCCTAACATTATGTTGATACACTTGTGGTCATCTCCAACTCTGGAGATTATTTAGGCACCCCCTAGACGCTTGCTGCGGATATAATGCAGGCACCAATTACATGCTCTATTGGCACTATCGTGATTTATATATATCACAGTATAGTTCTTCTGGTTTGAGGTACGCTTGAAATCAACATTATTAACTATACACCAACCAATACAACAAATCAAGGCTCTTTTACTTGTGAAACACATTCCTTCAACAAGATCTGATTTCAACATCATCGATAAGACATATTTTATCAAGTAAATATCCCCATTATCTCGGAGTGATTTGATGCATCCGGACGTACTCATTATTAGAAAATATTTTGTATTCACTCTCAATATTCCAGAAAGAATGATTCTTTAACAGATCCTGACTGGTTATATTACCAACCATAGCTTTTAACCCTGACGAACAATCATCATCACTGATATCCTGTTTAGAGTTACTACTTGAGCCACTATCATAGTCTCATATGCATCATCACCTATAGTACTCTTAGGCACATATGATTCCTCTGATTGATAGATAATATTATCATGATGTGTAATTCCACATATATCGCACTCCAATACACATCACTATGAAAAATTAACAACATAAGTGGAAAGATGAACAAGGTATTACCGGGAATTAATTCACAAAGCGCTCCGGTCATCAAATGAGTAGATATGATGAAATCCTGTGTATGGGTCAATGGTATATCTGCTGGCCTCAACATTGGAGCATATGGATGCAACATTAGCATCTTCGACTCTCATGCAACAGACTAATGACATGAAGCTTCGAGATAACGCCACAAACTTCATCATCGAAATAACAGACCGCTATACCGATAAATAGCCAATGTCAATTATGTGACGCTCTGATCAATGCAGGGATCTCATAATTCTTTGTTTCAAATCCAATAAGGTGTTGGGTTGTAGAACTTTAACTAGACGATTTCGACCACACACATAATTTAGAATGAACTGATCATCG
Source organism: Cymbidium sinense (assembly GCA_021442155.1). Taxonomy (NCBI): domain Eukaryota; kingdom Viridiplantae; phylum Streptophyta; class Magnoliopsida; order Asparagales; family Orchidaceae; genus Cymbidium; species Cymbidium sinense. The sequence continues at coordinate 3,475,042 of CM038229.1, read as the reverse complement.
ACACTTAGTTCGCCTCCATAGAATAAGATCAACAAAATCAATTATCTACTCATTCTTGACAGGATGAGTTGAGGCGAATTAAATTTCTAAAATATAATCAATCACATTAGGATTATATAAATTTAGAAATAGTTTGCATAAACAAATTTATATATTGTACAAACTACGTAAACCAAATGATATTTAACTCAGTCGACACATAATGTGAACAAATCATTTAAGACGACTGGCTCTAATCTTATCTACCATTGGAGCTACTCAAACATTTTCACGAATATATTCATTTTACATTTTATCTATAAAACTTAAGCCAATCATCCACCTACGCATCCTCATCTCCATCCAACTACAAAAGGCCAAATGCTACTCTACTAGAATTTTTTTGAACACAATAGGCCAAATGCATTCCTTCACTTCAACCATCTAACTTGAATCTTACTAATATCATCCCAAACTATTTCACAATCATTTTGAACAATAGACCCAACATATCTTAAACGTTCACACTTTTTAATGACATGATCACCCAAAATTACAACTCAAATCTCTAAACCACAACTCCAATCCCTAAACTAAAATCCTAAACCAAATTCTAACAATGCATACAACCTAATCAATTACAAATGAAAAAAATAGAGATTAAAGATGCTAAAGATCATGACAGAAATAGCCACCAAAACTTCACCGGAACTTTCCTAAAAGCAATGGAGTCGTTGAGGAAAGGGCTTTCAGCAGCGGATCCGGAATAAGGTCTGGGATTTATCGGTCGAGAGCCTCGACCGCTTTGGATGGACGAATCATGGACGGGTCGAATCGCGGAGGTCTCGAATCGATCCGATACCCCATTTTGATGACCACACTACCCGCTTAGCGCGAACTCGAACTGTAACTAGTCCCCGCTTAATGGGCGACTAGATTCGCATCGCTAGTTGCTCGTTAAATGAGCGACTAGCTTCAATTCCAACCTAGGCGCGCCACGCGGCTGCCCCCCCACCTGAGCCTAAGCTAGTCGCCTTTAAGCTACTATACCTATATCTAATTTTTTTAAAGATACTTAATTAGCTAATTACATATTAAATCATACTTAATTTAAAAATTTGCCCAAATTAAAACTAGTCATGATAAATCAGGCACATGTTGTCACCCTCTTATTTATAAAACTTAGATCAAAATTCAGCAATGTAGGAAGAATAATATTTAAGTAATATATGAACAAATGTAATAACTAGATTTAACTGTATCTTGTAAAAATAGAAGTGCTCGAGCAACTCTTTATGATTTTAAAGTTGTGAGCAAGATCATTTGAAGAAGAGCTTCTTCTTATCTGAACTTTTTAGTGAGTTAATGAGTTATGAAGCGAATTCTCGAGGCGAAAATAGCGACTTCCATAGCAGACTTGATTAACTTAATCTGTGCGCCATTGGGGAGATAATATTACTAATTCATATAGTTTTCGAGGTCGCACTCATTTAATCAAGTCTGCATTGCTCAAAATCTCAATTTTTTTTCAAAACTTTGATCTCAAGATAGCTCCTTTAACATCATATATCACAAGTAGTCTGTGACAATGTGTTCTAACATTGTTGATTGCTCTCTTTGCTGCTTCATGAAAGAGTGAGGGTAGCTAATGAGCTCGGAGCGGGCAGCAATGGCGCCAAATTCGCGACGATTGTCGCCGTTATCACCTCGAGCATCATCGGAGTTATCTTCTCCGTATTGATCGTCGCTCTCCATAACAAATTTGCTTATATCTTCACCATTAGCGACGTGGTCATCCTCGCCGTCGATAAGCTTTCTTTCCTGCTGGCTTTCACCATCCTTCTTAACAGCGTTCAACCGATTCTTTCAGGTTTATTTTCTCTTCTTTTTGCTCGTAGAATTTTTGAAATATATAAAATAATTGCATTATCATTATTTTTATTCAATTATTATAGTGCTAATATGAATTGAATCCATATATATATATTTATAGGTGTTGCAGTTGGTTCAGGGTGGCAATCACTTGTGGCATATATTAATATTGGATCATATTACTTAATTGGGGTTCCACTTGGTATTCTTATGGGATGGCTTCTACATCTTGGTGTTTTGGTAATTTAGTTTTTATTTATAATTTTTTTTATTGTTATATTTTTAGTTAGAGAAATTATAAAATAAAAATTTACAATATTTGTGCTTATAAAATGGAGAATATTCTTTGATGATATGTTAGGGAATATGGGCTGGTATGATTGGAGGAACTGTCATTCAAACCCTAATATTGGCCATCATCACCATCAGATGTGATTGGGATAAGGAGGTGAGAATTTAATATTAAGATATATATATATATATATATATATATATATATATATATATATATATATATATATATATATATATATATATATATATATATTTGCATTACAAATCATACTTCTATAGTAGAATTTGATGATTTTATTTAGAAAAAAAAACAATGTAGAAGCTATGTTGTCCCCATTTTATTTTAGAAAATTTTGCAAATATATCACACAATATTTATTTACTTTTTATATCTAACAATTAAAATTTTATATTTATATGTATAATACTTTACCATGCATAAAAGGATTTATTTCACTTAAAAAAATAGTTATTAATAATGTAGAGGTTATGTTGTCCCATTTTATCTAAAAAATTAACATATCTAACACTTAAAAGTTTTATATTTATATATAAAATACTTTGCAATGAATGAATATATTTTATTTAACTTTAAAAAAAGTTAGTTATTAATGTGGTAATAAAGATTTAAATATTATACAAATATATAAGAAGGGTGTGGTATTTATGTAAATCTCTCTTTGACAAATTTATTCCTTACAAAAATGTTATTTTATTTCTACTGCACTTAATTATTATTATTATTTATTTATTTATTTATTTTATTTTGCAGGCGTTGATAGCTACCTTGCGCATGGAGAAATTATCTCACCGGGAGGAACAATAGAAGAATTATAATTTATGAGAGGTTTAATTTTATGGTATTTCTGTAATTTCTAGCAAAATTATAATTGTGTTGTCATAAATAGATAAGAAGAAAATCTTCTAGTTGTCCATTTATCATTATTTATAAGCAGTATGTGTTTTTTAAAATGTTTTATTATAATTTTAATATAAATATAATATTCTTTTCTTTCTTTTATATTTGAAGAATTAATAAACGAGTACAAACCATAAATGGTCATTATTTTATTAATAAAATTTTTAAATTTTTTTATAACATGAAAGCTATTTATTTTATTAATAAAAAATGTTTACAAATAAGAAAATTTATTTTTATTTATTTTTTGTACGAGAACAAAATTTTTACATTTAAGATGCTAATATATAGAGTACAAAAACTAATTTTAATTACATGCAATCAAACCTAATTGCATGTGATTAAATAGGTCTATATGCTAAAAGCAATTAATAATAAAATTTTATGATTAATTATCGAATTAATATCAATAATATATAATCCTTTGATATATATTTTTTTATCAGTACAAATCAACCATTAATGTACAAAAAAAAAAAAAAACTGAAAGTGTATGTGGAAATACACATTTGCCGTCGAGGGCACTTTTTGCACGATTTATAATAATTAAATTTATTTAGAGATGAATTAAAATAAAACTTAATTAATTATTTATATATCAAATTCATCTCGAAATAAATTTAATATTGACAGAGTTCATTTCAATAAACGGAAGAACCAAAATTTTACGCTGTGCACCGACCCCGCTCTAACTACTGCATAACGTCGCCGTCATGAAAACCTTCCACTTCACGCCATCACACTAACACCGTCAACTTGCGTGGGCCAAAGTTCAAAATTTCAAACCAAATTAAACGCCGACGAGGAAATCACGGCGTCGCCATCAGCCTTACCTCCGCCGCCTTTCGAGGAGCCGGAGGCGGATCCCTCAGTTGCCGGCGGTGGCTGTGGTGCTCTGGCTGAGAAGCTCCTCCCCAAAATCGGCCACCGGCTCGACCTCCCTATCCTTAGGCTTCGCCAAGCTCGGCCAGCCCCTTCTCTATACCCTCGTCGCGAGCTCCCCTCTTCTCTCCGCGTAAAAACAGCGAAGCTCGCTGAGCGGTGCAGTTTCCCCGCCCCCAAGATTTCCCGCCTCACGTCCTCCGGCAATCTCAGTCTAAACCTGTCCCCGCCATCACCGCCGGAGGAGGCTACAACGGCCGCCCAGTCTCCCGTCGACCGCGAGCTCATCGGAATCCTCTTCACCGATCCCGACCTCGCCTCCCTCCTCTGACTCCCAATCCGCACCAAATCCTCCAAATCCGGATGCTGATCTTCCGGGTTCACGACCTCCTCCCCTCAACAGAAACTCCAACGCATCAGCTGCCTCCGGCTGGGGATCCTCATCGTCGGCAGTGAGATTGTATCGGCAAACAGGGCAAGTGACGTGGGTCGTGAACCAGACGTCGACGCAATCGCGGTGGTACACATGGCTGCATCTAGGAAGAAGACGGAGAATATCGTCGTCCTCAAACTCGCAGAGGCATACCGCGCATTCAAGCGACTCTTTCCCCAATTTCTGCCCCTTCACCGACGAGTACACCATCGTCGGAAACTTCTCGAGTACAGATGAATCCAACCCTCTCTGCGTCCCTCGTCTCGACCGCCCACCACCGATTCCGCCGAGTATGGCCGGTGCGACGGTTGTCGCCGCACCGGCGGAGGTAGATGGAGAAGAAGCCCAGTAAAAAGAAGGCGCTGACGATGGCCACGACCAGGATGGCAAGAGCTGGACTCACGCTCGTGCTATATGGGTTGTCGCCGTCGGCTGCAACGGGTCTCATCGGCGGCTGCTGGGCTGCCGCCGGCGGGAAGGTGAGAAGGAGCAGTGGGCCGCCGATTTGGCAGCTGTATCGCGTGGAGTAGAGATCCGACGGTGAACTGTAGCTGCCATCAGGAGCTTGTTTATCGGAATAAGAACGCAAGAGGAAAGCGCGGCGACGTATATATCGATACGGCGGCTGCTTTGTTGCAGCGCCACGTGTCTCCGGAAAATCGCAGTGGTAGGTGGCGTTTTTTCAACTGAGCGATATATATATATGGAAAAATTAATTAATGGAATTGCCAAATAAATAATATTTTTCTATTCAAATTAATGCACATAAAAAATATTTTAAAAAATAATTAATGCATATATGATAATTAAAAAAATTGTTATGTTTAGCGCTTACAGATAAAAAAACTGATATAATTTATATAAAAATTATATTAATTTAATTTTATATTTAATATAATAAAAGTATTAGATAATAGAAGAAACTTTAGATATAAATTTAACAAAATTATTGATTATATAATTACTAGAGGTTCGTTAATATAATATAAGTAATTTTTTTTTATAATTACAAGAAGTTCATTTATATCAATATATTCTAATTTATTTATTTTTATAATTATTCATAATTCCCAACTCAGCGGTACATTTGAACTGATAAAAATGTGATTTTTATTATTTTATTTAAGGCTATAGCTCATATAAAATAAAAATATTTCATGAATATTAAAGTGATATATAGAATTGAATAGAATTGTTTTTCAAGTTATAAATATTAAAATCAATTATATTTAATTTAAATTTTAGAGAAATTGTTAAATTTTATAATTTAATTTAAGTAAAAAAAAGGAAAGATAGCAGCTTGCCGTGTAGAATAGTTTTCTTCCGTCAAGATTGATGTGGCTTCTGGAAGAATTGGCAAGACTAATACTGGCTTCTAGAAAGTCAGCGGCGCTAAATTATTATTTTATTTTATTTTTATTAATGATAATAGTAAATCTTCCGAAAAAATGAATATATTTTTTGAAAAATAAAAAAAAGAAAAATTTACATACATTGCACATAATTCTCAAGTATTTATATATATACCACTTAAATCCTTATATTTATAAAAAATAACATTTTCTCAAACATAAAAAAATATATTTTATATTTATGTAAATATTATAAAAGAAAATAATTTGACTAAGTGTGATTTTTCTTAGATAAGAGATCTTGTCACGGTTTACGTCACCTAATTTTCACAGGATTAAAAATAATGATATGTTGGTGCTTAAAAAAAATTCAATAATTTATAAGAAAATATTTTGGTGGGTATTTTGTAAATAAAAATTAATTATGATAATTATAAGAAATTGTTAGATTTTCTTTAAATAAAGATTGGATTTAAAATTATATATACATTATATTAAAATATTACAGTACATTAATGAAGAAAAATGAATAAAAATGACAAAAAAAAAAAAGAGAATTAGAATGAAAAGTTCTAAATTTTATTATAATAAGTTTCAATGTAAATAATTGTGTAACTTAGACTCACTATGTAACCTTTTAATTAAAGATTTGGAAAATAAGAGAATATATAGCAAGATGTAGTAGCTTTTGATATAAAATACACGAATATTGATTGGTATGGTAAGATTATGTTTGTGGCAATTTTTTGTGTGCGGAGTGATGTGAATCATATCGTAAATGTCATTTGAGAAATTACGTTTTGATTACATTTTCAAAAAGTTGTGATGAGAAAATCATACTTTTTAACCTAATTTTATAGAGTATGGAGACTGTCAAAAAGCTGTAATTTAAATTTTTCAAAAAAATAAAAAAGTATAATATCAGAACTTTTAGACAACGCTTATTTTGCACCAATAACTTTTCAGACAACTTTAGCTGTCCCAAACAGATCCTACATCTTAGTTAAAGTTGTCATCTTGACTTGCACTTAGATTGGTCTATTAATGCTAATGAATTGCTCTTAACTTTGAACAATCATGACTAAATAATCCTTGACCTGAGTCGACTCTGGTGAGTTCACTAGAATTTTGGCAAACTCATATCAAACTCAATAAGTTCTTGATGGCTCATATTAGTACATATCGGTGCTAACTAATTTTTATGATCGCGACATTAAACTTTTTAGATATTTAGATATTCAATTAAGATATTTAGATGCACAACACATATTAAAAGTTGTGGGAAACATAAAGATTTTATATAAATACAATCTTTTTGGAGTATCTTATAAATTTAATTTATAATATCTTTTATTTAATTGGGGATATAATAAATGTGCCTATCAACCTTTAATTATTCACGAGTCATTTATTAAAAGTTCTTTTTCACCAAATAAATTAAAATTCATATGATTATGATGATATTAGGGGTGTAAACGAAATGAGCTCGAACGAACTCTGTTAGGTGTTCTCGTTTGAAATTTTTTTTTGTTCGGTGTTAAAAAATTTCACGTTATGTTGACTTGTGTTCAAAATTATCAAATGAAATAATCCCAAAAATCAGTTGTAGAGGATTAGAATAAATCTTTTAAAATAAAATTTAACCACCTATACTTGTATTTATAATAAATAAATGTGTTTATATATATATATATATATATATATATATATAATAATAATAATAATAATAATAATAATAATAATAATAATAATAATAATAATAATAATAGTAATAAATAATAGTAATAAATAATAGTAATAAATAATAGTAAGAAATAATAGTAATAAATAATAGTAATAAATAATAGTAATAAAATAATAATAATAATAATAATAATAATAATAATAGTAATAAATAATAATAATAATAATAATAATAATAATAATAATAATAATAATAATAATAATAATAATAATAATAATAATAATAATAATAATAATAATATAATAATAATAATAATAATCATATAATATAATTTTTTTTTTACTTCAAATCGAAAAACATCGAACAAATGATTGTTCTGTTATTTCGTTTATATATCGAGCGAATAAATTGCTGTTCCGTTTAGTTAAGCGAAACGATCACAAAACATTCGCTAACGAGCTTTTTTGACAGTCCTAATGATGATTTCATGAACATAAAATTACATGAACATATTAATTATGACGATAAATAAATTTTCAATAGATCAGTTCTAACGATTTAACTAAATTTCTAGAAAATATATTGTCGAATTTTAAATTATTAGTGATCTCACACCATCTAAATAATAACTGATGTACAAATAATACTTAAATCACTCGATCAATAGTTCATAAGGCCAAGTAAATGAGTTTATGGCTAAATCGTGCTAAAAAATGAAGTTGATGATAAGAAAATAAAGTATGATAAAAATACATCATGATATTTACATGATTAATGATTGTGTTATTTTTAATGTAACATTAAAGATTTGAGTTTATATAAATTTGAATGTTTTAATATTAGATATGTAAATATATAAAAACTATGTGCTATGTATATAAATTCTTCAAAATAAAAATAAAAATATTAATCATGTTGACATAATATAGGATAAGTAATATATGAGTTGACCTTTTTGTTCTTTGGCTATTAACATGAATTTATTAATTTTGCATTTAAAAAATTAATATAATTTAATACTTAATTTGATCAAATTTTCAAAAATAAATACCTTATTAATAATAACATAAAAGAAATTTAAAATTAGAATCAATATATCAACCAACTAAGATTGGATCGATTCGATTTTTATTTTGTTTTTAAAATGATGCCTAAAATAATTTAACAATAAAGATCCAATATATGATTTTGAACAAAATAATAATTAATAAATATTTAATTGAAATTAAAGATCCAATATTTGATTTCGCATGCAAACTACAATTAAGATTCAACTTTTAATTTATATCAAATTTTAATATCTTAATTATATCAACTTTTAATAAATATATCAACTTTTAATTTATATGTTGCGCATCTAAATATATTAATTATACATTTAAATTCCTCAAAAGCTCACTGATATGATACATAAAGTTAGTTAGGGCCGACATGTATTCGACATGTACTAATTATTAAGTCGACAATTTTAATCGAGAATTATGTTAAATTATGAATATTCATTTAGTGTGATCAAGCCATACAAACGTATTTTATAGAAAATAATTATTAAATATTTTTATATATTTCTTTTATTTATATAGCTTTTTTAAAGCTAAATCTCAATTTAAATCAATATATAAGGGATCGTAGAATAAGTCAAAGAGTGTGTTTAGGAGAGCGGTGTGACATCAATGAGTTTTTGCAATGCACTGTTGCTCTATTTGGCAACTGCATTCTGACTGTATTTTGTATGATTTAAAAAAAATTAGAATAATTACCGTCATGACACAAACGGCTCACATTACTTTCATTGTAGATGATAGAGTATGCTTAAAATAATATTTAAAAATTACACACAGTGCCCTAAATACTTGAATTAAAATTATATAAAAAATATTTAAAATATAATTTGTTATATTTTAAATTATTGTAGAGAGTTTTGAAAATTTAGAGAATAAGATTTGAGAAAAAAATTGAATAATAACATATATTTATTATAATTAATTAAAATTAAAAGTATAATTAATTTATAAATTTAGAATTAATAATAAATCTAATTCATTAAAATTATTAAAATATAATAAAATAAATTACTTAAGAAATTAATTTAAAATTTTTAATTAAATGATTTATTTATTTTATTATTTTAACATTTTATTTATTTATATTTCTTATTATTATTATAATATAGTCCAATTGCATGTATATTTTTAAAATAGTATCCTGCATGTCTTGTTGTGTCTACTTAATGTTTGTTTGTCATAGATTTTGATGAATTATTCTAAATTCTTTTAACATGTCGATTACTTGTAATGAAAATTTAGAAAACTGAGATTTGATTTTTATAAAAAAAAAAGTGTATATGAACATTAGCTTCTTCATACAGTTGATTCTTCTGTAATAATTTCACCACACTTTTTCAGACACTTATAATTGCTCCAAATATGCTCTAAATTATAAAATTATCCATACTAAAAGTTTAGAACTTTATACTCTAAATTCTATTATTTTTCTCCCTCATCTTCGTTCTTTTCTCTCGTTGAATACATTGATAAGATATCAATATAATTGATATGTAATATTGAATTGAACATATATAACACTTATTTAAATATAAATTTAATAGTTTTTTTTTTCAGAATTATCATAATTAAAATTTATTAACAATGTACTCATCCTATTCTTTACTTATAAATTTTTAAATATTTATTTTTAGCATCAATATATTATAAATTTTTTATCCTATGAGTGATCAAAATAATATTTTTCATGCATAAAAAAAAAAGGTTTGATGGAGATCTGCAATGACATTAAAGGCCAGATATCACTTTTCTAATTCGCCAGACATAAAATTATCACATCAGCCCTCATCAAATTTTTTTTTCCCTGAGATGTCAATCCTCATTAATTTAATATCACATAATTTATAAAAAAATATTAATTTGTCATTTTCATAATTAGATGACGGAAACCGTGAAAAGGTTTTCTATATCCGGCCTCGTTCAGTTACATTATTGCTATCAAAACCTTTTCAAAATAAATTTTTTTTTTTTCAACTTCGGCTTTTTCAGATCTGACCGAACCTTATTAATATATTAAATATTAAGTGTCATTTCTGTAAATATATAAAAATTATATGTTATGTATATATTAAAAATTAGATATTGATTCTGTAAATATATAAAAATTATATATTATGTATATAAATATTCCCCCTTCCTAATTTATTTATTTTTTAAAAAGCAAAATTAACCTTATCTAAAACCTTAGTCAAATTATTTCTTTTTCAGAAGATTTACCGTTACTACATATCATATGATTCTTATATATCTTATGTATTTATATATTTAATATTTTAAATTTAATATATATGTTGCGTGTCGGAAGACCATTCTTAGAGTAAAAGTTTCTTTACTTTATTGATTAGTCAAAGAGTATTTAAAAGTGGCGAGAATAAAGTTTTAACGTGGAAAACCCGAAAAGAGGAAAAACCACGGCGCAAAAAATGTTCCACTATGTATATGCCAAGTACAATCTTCCGATCGATTACAAGATGGTATACAAGAAAAAACAACTATGTAACGACGGTCGAGGTTGTAATAGTTACTAGTGGCTTGATGAATATAGGAACTTGAGTGGAAATGAGAAACAATTCTAAATATAAACAAATCTGAGGAACGATTAGGTGATTAATCAGATGTGGTGGCGGCGATGGTGGTGGTTGATGGCCGTCAGCGGTGGTCGATCTTTTCGATCTTGACTTGAGCTCTCTCTGCTTTGGCTCCTCTCATTGCCTCAAAAGTGTCCCTCATATGGAGTATGAGGCTTTTATGTGGAGAGTGCGATCTTGTTACATGGAAAATCCAAACCACTCCTCCCATCGGTTACGGGCGATTCCTTTTGATCATTTGATGTATTTGAACATTTGGATGCTCAATGAGCGATGTGAGATCTTAGGGTTGTTAGATTCGCTCATGCTCGATTGACTATAAATACTCATATTTGGATGGACAGATTTCCTGTGGCCTTAGAGTCATGCCCATTGGGGAAGTGGGGAAGCTTGGCGTCCACAGTTGGATTGGTTTAGTGGCGGAGTTAGCGAGAGGCTCGTTATTCTAGATTGCTTTATTGGCCATGATGTAGGTGTTCGCAAAAGTATGATTGAGGGAATCCATCCACGAGGCACCGATTGCGTCTTAAGACCATTAGAGTGAAAGTTTATGAACTTGTTGATTAGTCAAAGCACATCTGTATTTAAAGAGTGGCGAGAGAACTGAAGTTTTAACGTCTCGAAAAGAGTGAAAAAATCACGGGCGCCCGAAAAAATGTTCCACTATGTATAGCCTCATACGAATCTTCTATTACAAGATGATATAAAAAAGAACAACATCTATGTAAACGTCATTGTAATAGTTCTTTGGTGCGGTGATGTGGGCGTGTAAACTTGGAAATGGCAATTTAAAATATAGAACAACCGGCAATGCAAGGAACGATTAGGTGATTGGCATCTTGGCCGGCGGTGGTGGTTGATGGCCGTCAGGCGGTGTCGATCTTCTGGGATCTTTAAACGAGCTCTCCTCTTGCTTGGGCTCCTCTCCTTCTTCACTTGGCCTCCAAAGTGTCCCCTCATATGGAGTATGAGGGCTATAGATGGAGGAGTGGCTCTTGTAAATACATGGAAAATCCAAACCACTCCCCATTGATGTTTCGGGCGATTCCTTTTGATCATTTGATGTATTTGAACATTTGGATGCTCAAATGAGGTCATTGTGAGATCTTAGGGTTGTTAGATTCATTTCGTCGAGATGCTCGATTTATTTACTCTATATGTGATGATTATTCGGTTTAATTCATGTTCCAAAGTTTCATATTTTCTGATCTTGATTGATTTACTTGGGATCCTTTGCTTAAAAGTGCATTGAAATTTTGAATGTCATATCAATATATATATATATATATATATATATATATATATGATCATCGATTTAAAAATATATTCAGGGTACAAAGCCAATATTTGTCTTGCCATCCTTCAGAAGCCACATCATTCTTGACTTATTAGTCAGCCATTCTACGCTGCCTTATCTTTCCTTTTTTTTATTCATTTAAATTAAATTATAAAGTTCAGTAATTTCTAACAATTTTATATTAAATAGAATTGCTTTTAATATTATAAAGCTAAACCTATTTTAAAATGATAAGTGAAATATGAGAAATAATGAAATTATGGGGTGATCCACCTCTGATCATCCCTGCAAGAATTCACAGGTTAGAAAATCAGAAAGAAAAATTTCATTATCTTTGATGAATTCGATATCAAAGTCAAAGACGGACAGCTGAGCTTGCCATGATGCAAAAATTTATTTAGAAACTAAATTTTTTATATCTTGCTCAATTATGTATTTGATTGAGGAAAAAAAAATGTTGATTCAATAAATATCCTGAAATTTAAAGATGCTTTTGACGACTCAAAGCATTTCCTTTTTAATAATAGAGTACTTTTGCTGAGTGAGATTCCATCGTCCCGAAATAAAGCGAACTAATTCAACTTTTGAATTTTTCCTTTGTTTCAGAATACCTCCGTAGCCCTGATCAGAGGTGTCAGTTTCAACAATTTTGAAACTATCTAGATCAGTAAGGTTAAGACAAAGAAGGTTCTTAACCTTTTCTTTAATTTTACGAACTGTCATGGTATGAATATCAGACCATGGTGGTGAAGTCTTTTTCAATCTGTCAAAGAGTAGGGCCGCATCTTGTGCCAAATTATGATAAAAATCAACTACATAGTTGAGAGCTCCTAGAAACATCTGTAATTGATTTTCATCTAGAATAATATCAGGAAATTTGTCTGCAAATTCAATACTTCTATTAATTAGAATAATAGAAGCATTGGAATTATGACCCAAAACCTTACTTGATTTGAAATAATTTAATTTTGGCCTCGAAATAACTAAACCATTTTTCAGGATTAACCATTTAAATGTTTTCAAATGATTAAAATATTCTTCAATATAAACAAGAATATATTTAAAATAGTTTTTAAATATATTATTCATAATATGTTGAAATTCGGACGGAACATTTTTTAATCCGAATGGCATTACATTCCGTTCATAATGTCCGAAAGGAACAGTAAAAATAGTTTTATAGCAATCCGAACCTTTAATTTGGATCTATCAATAACCAAAATTTAAATCGAATTTTGAAAATATTTTTGCATTATGCAAACGATTTAATAAATCCCTTTTATTAGGAATATGATATCTAATCCATTTTAATACTTTTTTTAGAGGCTTGTAATTTATTATGAGTCTCGGTCTCTTTTCTTCTTTTTTTGATCATTACATAGAATGCGATGCTCATGGGGGTAAGATTGCCTTATTCCTTTCTTTAATAAATCAATTTCTTTTATATAAAGTAAGATAATGCTCGTTCATCATGAGGGTGAGCTTTAGTGATGTTCCTTTCATTGAAATTATCATGTATGCGGAGTTCCATGAACCTTTCTTTCGAGCAATTGGGTTTTCCACAAACTTTCTAGAAATCTTGACAATGATTAATTTCTCCTTTATGGAGAAGAAATTTTTTTATTTAGAGTTAATTCACTAATTTCTTCTTTAATATATGCATAGACTTATTATTGTCTATGCATTTCATTTATGATAATTTTTTTAGGATTGGTGATAAAGCGGAATGTGATTTCTTTATTCTAAAGAAAACACTGAATTCCAGTATCATCAATTCTAGTGATAGACATTATTTTGAGAAGAAAAAGAGTTCCCAAAATAAAGCGTTGTGTTAAATTTTTGACTAAAATAAAAGACATCTGAATACAAATATCATCTTAACACATGACCATAGATGATAATTTATACTTAATTGTAAAGCTCACCATGTGCCTTTAACCACAGCTAGTTTTCAAAATATTTAGAAGGAATAATTCCTTCTTGAATGCAATTTGTCCTATCCTTGAAGCTTAAATTTGATAAAATAAATTCTTTATTTATAATTAATTTAATGGAAATATACCATTTCTCGTATATTGCCTTTGAATATTTTATAAGAAATCTGGTTCTTGAGTAGAATCGGCTTCTATGTTTTCAAATGAATTGAGTGTCTTTTGATTTAATTCAAGATCCATAAGACGTCCGTTCATCAAATCTTGCTCAGCTTTTATTTGCTGAACTTCTATTTTTTAGTTTCTTTAATTTAGATTTTAATTACTAAAGAAAGAAAGAAAAGATGTGCCTCGTCTCCTAAATACTTGATATGGAGTATATAGAAGATTTTAACTCAAAATTTTCTAGCTTATCCTTCTTCTTATCATTAAGAAGATTAATGATTTTATCACGAGTTGAATCATCTTCAACTTGTGCTAAAAGTTTAATTAATTGATATTTTTGATCTTGAGTGAGTGTATAAAGACCAGACATATTATTAATATTTTTATAATATCTACTGTTGACGATTTACTAGATTTATCAGAATTAGATGAAGATGAGGATGAAGTGTTTTCCACTTCCTTAGATTATTTTTCAGAATCAGAGGATGTAAGAAGAATGAATCTTCATTAGGGTTTTTCTTTAATCATCGTCGAGTTCACTTAACTTTCTTTTTTTGACATCATTAGCATAGTAATGAATGCGATCACATATATAACATTTTATTTCTCTTGTCTCTTTGGTCTTTGAACCGGACGAGTTAGATGTGCAAGAATTTACTTATGTTTATAAGATTTTTCACCCTCAGGAAAAACAACCTTTTTTATTTTTCTCTTATGTTTGGAAGGTATACTCACGAGGATCATGTTCATCCTAATTCTTCTATTTTATCAAGCTGCTCTCTTTTCAATTAATCTTTTAATTTAAGATCAGAGCCATGATGGGGTGATCCCTTGGGGGGGAGGATGTTTGAATTTTTCTTCTTTTTTCATACTGGATTAACTTTGTATGCTTTCCTTCTTCCATGTTATTGTCTTAAAATGGCAAATGGTAAATCCTGTGGATATGGGTTGTAAATCTATTTTGTTGTGAATGCTTGGTTGAGTTACGAACTTGGTTAGTTTAATCCTTTTTAGGTGTTTAATTGAAGACTACCTCTTTCATCGTCTTCCTCTCTCCTCCCCTCTCTATGGCATCTTCGTCTTCCTCAGATGTAACTTATAATCGATTAGAAGGAATAATAATTTAATCAAAACTCAAATAGAGTTCCCCGAATGAAGAAGACTCAATTCTCTTCCCCAAAATTGATAAAATTATCATTTATCAATTTGAAACTTTTGATTTTAAGGGAAAATCTTATGCATTAGAACAAACAATTCTTGTAGATCAAATGGACAAAATCATTTATCTAAACTCATGAAGATGCATTATGCAAGACAAATATATCCATATTGGAATGATCTGAGATAGCATTTAAGCCCTTAACTCCAAAATTTAATGCTTATATTTAAGTTAAGAGATGGCGATGCCTTCATTGGGCACAATCTCTTATGGTGTTGTAGAGATAGCCTCGGGGCTTTACTTCAACACCTAATTTAAGTTTATCTCTTTTTGATATAAACTTTTTGGAAGCTTTAAAATTACATTTACAGCTTTATGGTTATGATTTTCTCCTAAGTTATGAAACTATTGCCCTAATTTTCAGAATCCATTTTTGAGTTTTAAATACTTTAAATCCTAGAGTTCAAAAAAAATTCAACTGAGAATTCTATGATCGAAATAAATCATTGTTGCTACTAGAGTGATTAAATGGAATGAGGTGTATTTCGATCATGGACCATACCATGAGTCTTTAGACCAACCATCAATCAGATATTGATCGGATAATCAAAGCGGAGATGGCGATGTTGAAGTCGATTCAACTCTCAATATACACTTCCTAGGTTTCATTCCTTTTGAAACCAGTTCTAGATCGATGGTTCCCTTTAACCATGATGAGGCCTTCACCTAAACATAAATCATATTTTATCATCTGAGAGAAAATCAATCTCCCACTCCATGAAATGAACTTTAGTCTTAATGAGCTATAAAATGGTTTTAAGACTAGAGGTTCTACGAAGGAATACTTCCAACAAAGTATGATAACTTTCATACTTGGTATAGAAGTTTTACGAAAACCACGTCTAAATAAATGATTTATATTTTGAAAATGAGAGAAAGAAATAGTCAAGCGCAACTATTCCTTTCATTACTTGGTTTTGTAATTCTGTCTCGATCACTCAATTAACTTTACCAAAAAATGCAAGTAGCAAGAAAATTGAAGCATCTTATCCTCCATCTTGCAAAATGGTGGATGATAAATCTTTAGAATTATATTGAGAAAAATAAGTTCGATCACAAATTTTGAAGAAATTTATTACTATAATTAAACAACTTAATTATAGTAATAATACTTCAAATAATTTGATCATCTTTTTTTAGCAATCAGATTGCTTCATCCAAAGTAACCTTGAAACTAGCAAAACTACTAGTTCAAATCCTTTTGGAAACCTTTTATTCAACCACTCTAAATAGCTCTAAGTTAGGACCTCTTAAGACATTTTTGATTCTAAATTTAAAAGAAAAAAATATGTTGGAGCTTTGAAGATATTAGCAATGGATGAAGATTCAAATGAATCCTACCATTAAATTAAGATTGAAAGTAATGTTGAAAAGTTCAACCTTTTTTGAAAATTACAAGATCACATCCTCTTGATATCCAAAACTTTCTTATCCAGAAAAATTTGGAAAATATTATTATAAAAACCAACACCTCGATTTATTATTTGAGGAAGATACTCATTTGTAGAAAATTCTATGATGGAAGATTCTTTGTATGAATGGAATATTGATGGATTTTTAACATCAAATCATTCATACCCTTCATAAATGCTTATGTTTTCTTGATGTTCAATCTAGACATCAACAAGCAAAACCTCATATTGTCTCGCATCATTTTGAGATTCTCGGAACTCGAAGGGTGGTGGGATAATCTCACGTTCCTCAAAGGGAACTCCTTAGCAAAATGACTTAAATAAGGATCTTCAAAGAACAACAAAAACCTAATGAAAATTTGGTCTATAATCTTCTTCAAATAATTATAGATCATTTTTTCGATCCATTGGAGATCAAGGAGAAAAACTCCTTACTCCAAAATTAAGATGTCCATCCTTAACCCATTTTTTGATGGTATAAGGATATATTTTTTCTGCAGCGTTATGATACTATGATGCCATAGCCTTCATTGGAAGCAAAAATTCATTGAAGGCCTTCCCAACCTTTTTCTTTGAAAAGGTTAAGGCTACTCTCTCTTTATGATGGAACCACATATGAAACTTACATATGGAAACCTTATTTTGTAAATAAGATTAGTTATTTGCTCGATCTTAAATTAAAGATCAAATGAAAGAAAAGAGAATCTTGAGCGAAAATAGCAATTCGTGATCCAGTGCGTCTTTACCTTCATAAGGAAAAACAAAAAAAAGGTTGTTTTTCCTAAGCGTGAAAAATCTCATAAAAAAATGTGAAATTCTTGCATAAACAAGGACTCTCTCACTCTTTAAAACCAAAGAGACAAGAAATAAAATGTTATAAATGTGGTCGTCTGGTCATATGCTATAGATGCTATCAAAAGAAGTTAAGAACTTAGATTGATGAAGGTTAAAGAAAACCACAATGAAGATTCTTACATCCTCGATTAGAAAAGAATGAAATGAAAAACATTCATCTTCATCTTCATCAGTTACGATAAATCTAGCATTACAAATCACATCCATAGGTAGATTATTATAAAAATATAATAAATATGGCACATACACTCACCAAGCAAAGGATTAATTAAACTTTAGCACAAGTTGAAGATGATTCAACTCGTGATAAAATTAATCTTCTTAATGATAAGAAGAAGATAAAAGAAAAATTTAATTACAAAATCTCTATATACTCCATGGAGTATTTAAGAAAAATGAGTTCATCTTCTTCTTGATTTCTTTAGCGAAATTAAAATAATTAAAGAAAATAAGTTCACAAATAAAGGCGAGCAAGATGATGAACGTCTTATGGATCTTGAATTAAATCAAAAGATGCAATTCATTTGAAAATATAAGTCTAATCGAACGGGTTTCTTACAAAATATTCAAAAGGAAATATATGAGAAATGGTATATTTCTATTAAATTAATTATAAATAAAAAATTTATTTTACCAAATTTAACTGCTCTAGTGGATAGCCGAGTAGACTTTAATTGCATTGAAGAAAAAAATTATTCCTTCTAAATATTTTGAAAAAAATAGCCAGCGGTTAAAGGCACTCGACGATGAGTCTTTACAGATTAAGTATAAATTATCATCTGTGACCATGTGTCAAGCTGATGTTTGTATTCAGATGCCTTTTATTTTAGTCAAAAATTTGACATAATACATTATTTTGGGAACTCCTTTTTTTTCTCAAAATAATGTCTATCACTAGAATTGATGATCGGAATTGATATTTTTTTTTTGGGATAAAGAAATCACATTTTATTTATCATCAATTAAAGAAATGAAATGAATAGCTTAATAATAATATGCATATAAATTATTTACAAGAAGAAATTAATGGTTTAACTTAAATAAAATTTCTTCCCAGATAAAGAAAATTAATCATTGTCTCCAAGATTTTTTTGGTGACAACTGATTTTACGGGAAAGAAAAATTCATTTAGTGGATCTCATACATTGATAATTTCAATGAAAGGACATCACTAAAGCTCATCCTTGCTAGATGAGCGAGCATTATCTTTTATGTAAAGAAGATTCGATTTATTAAAGAAAGAATAATTCAATCCTCTCTTGGGAGGCATCACATTATGATCAATGAAATTAAAGAGGAGATCGATACTTGTAATAAATTACAAACCTAAATAAAGTTTTAAAATGGATTAGATATCAATTCTAATAAAAGTGATTTATTAAATGATTGCATAATGCAAAATATTTTCAAATTTGATTTAAAATCTTATTGCAGATCAAAAAGATTTGATCTATAAATATTTTCTTGCCCTTTGGACATTACGAATGGAATGTAATGCCATTGGTTTAAAAAAATGCATATGAATTTCAATATATTATGAATAATATATTTAAAGATTATTTTAAATATATTTTATTTATATTGATGATGTTCTTATCTTTTCAAACTATTGAAGAACACTTTTAACCATTTAAAAATATTTAAATGGTTAATTTTAAAAATAATTTAGTTATTTTGAGCAAAATCAAATTATTTCAAAAGCTGAATAAGATTTTTTGTCATATAATTTCAATGCTTCTATTATTCAATTAATAGAAGTATTGAATTCTAACAAATTTCTAATATTATTTAGATAAAAACCAATTACATTCTTAGATCAATATTTGTGATTTTATCACAATCTTGCAAAGATGCACCCCACTCTTTGGATTAAAAAGAATCCCCCATGGTGATATTCATACCATGGATTCATAAAATTAAAGAAAGGGTTCAAAACCTTTCTTAATCTTAGTTTCAAAATTGTTGAAATTGGCCCTCGATAAGCTATGGAGGTATCTAAAAAAGGAAAAATTCTAAAGAGAATTAGTTGCTTTATTTCGATGGAATCCACTAAGCAAAAGTATTCCATTATCAAAAGAAATGCTTTTGTATTAGCATCTCAAATTTGATGATTTATTAATCAACATTTTCTTCTATTGGTTTCGGTCAAATACATATTGACAAGATGTAAAAAATTTAGTTTCAAATAAATTTTGCATCATGAATCATCATCTTTGACTTTGATCGAATTCATAAAGGTAATGAAAATTCTCTTCGATTTTCTAACCGGAATTCTTACGAGGGACGATCGGGGGTGGATCACCCACATGGAAGAATGACCACTCTCTAGCAGAGTCTCTTCTTTTGGAGGTCAATGGCCGCTCTAATGAAAAGATCGGTCAATGGCTTGACATGATTGACTTATCATCCTCTTCAACTTCGGTTGAAAAGTGAACTCTAAACTGCAACATACTAAAGATGTCATTGCACAGAACACTTTATTTCTTTAAAGAAATAAAATAGAATATTATTGAAATTAATCCCTCGATTATTATTAAATAATTTGTGGCCTTATTTGAAAGATATTTGGGAAACAATCCTTTCCCATTTGAATCTAATCTCTCAAGAGAATTATGAAAAAATCTTAATAATTAAAGTATGTTGAGATTAATCATGTTAATGAGATGAACCATACAATTTTGGATAACAAATGCGTTATACAAAGATCTTTCATCAAAGTGAATGAGTCTAACTCCATTCCAAGAAAAATATATTTTTTATCACTAATTTCTGATACAAAATTGGCATAAATTATTGGTGTTATGTGCAAGCTATGATGAAGGCCTTCTTCCTTCTCAAAATGAAGGCATTCATGGATGTTCATAATGAACAAAGATATTATCAACAAGAACTTCCATGGTTCTTGGATGGTGGAACTATTTTGGAATAGAATTAAATATTCGGATCAATCAAAGTTATGAATGGATGAAACCCCAAAATGAGGCTATTAATCCAAAAAAAAATGATTCAAGGAAAAATCTTGCTCATTTCTTCAAAACATGGATTTGGGCTGACGTTATACTTGGAAAGGACCCTTCAATTTGATCCTTCAAAGATAATTTTTATTAAAATGGTGGAATTCTATCAGCATTGAGGATAAGCTCAAATAAATTAAAATTATTAAAGATTCGAATTAATGATCCTTAAAAACTATTTTGAAAGTTAGAGGATGAGGAGAGAAAGCATTAAAAGACGATACCCCTCATGAGAATGAAATTTAGCATGGATCCCTTAAGAAATTTGGAGAGCATCTCAATACATATGTAATGGCGAATATGGTATGGATCAAATCAGAGAAAATTAATAGATA
This sequence comes from Cymbidium sinense, assembly GCA_021442155.1. Taxonomy (NCBI): domain Eukaryota; kingdom Viridiplantae; phylum Streptophyta; class Magnoliopsida; order Asparagales; family Orchidaceae; genus Cymbidium; species Cymbidium sinense. The sequence continues at coordinate 3,453,747 of CM038229.1, read as the reverse complement.
AATTAATCAAATAGATCACTTATTAAAGTGATGTGATTATTAATCCCTTTATTGAAAAAGGGATAATATTATTCAAAAGATTCTCACTTTGCTTTTTAGCGTAAAAGTGATAGCATTATTGTACTTACTTTACTTAAAGTAAGCAGCAAAGTGGATCACTTATGCAAAATTTAATTTAATGGAGAATCCATTAATTTTCCTTCGATGTCGATGCCATATGATGACTCAACTCGTCACATATAGATAGGATTAAACACCCAGTTCATTTTCATATTTTCTTGAGACGATCCTTATGTTGATTTCATTCTCATGAGGGTCGGCCTTTTGATGCAAGACCTCATTAACCCGATAACTCAAAATCCATAGTTTTGAGGAATCGTAATAAACTTTAATAGTTTTAATTTGTTTGAGCTTATCCTCAACGCGATGAATTCTACCATTTTAATAAAATTATGTTTTGAAGGACCAACCGATTGAAGGGTCCTTCCATATAATGCTCCAAATCCATGGATTTGGCAGAAGAAATGAGCAAGATTTTGCCCTTGAATCATTTTTTTGATTAATAGCTCATTTTGCCTTCCATCCATTCATTGAAGACTCTTTGATTGGAAAGAATATTTAATTTCGCCAAAATAGTTCCACCATCCAAGAACCATGAAGATCTTTGTTGATAATATCTTTGATGAACATCCATGAATGCCTTTTTTTTCGCTGAGAAGGAAGAAGCTTTCACACATAACACCAATAATTTATGTCAATTTTGTACTGTAAATTAGTGGAGGATAAAAAAATATTTTTCTCTGGAATGGAGTTAGACCCCATTCACTTTGATGAAAGATCTTTTGTATAATATTTGCTATACAAAATTGTATATGGTTCATCACGATCATGATTAATCTCAACACACTTTAATTATGTTAAGATTTTTCATAATTCTCTTGAGAGATTAGATTCAAATGGGAAAGGATTATTTCTCAAATATCTTTCAAATAGCCCATAAATTTATTGAATAATCGAGGGATTAATTTCAATAATATTCACGTTCAGTTACGTATTGCTAGGTTCTTATGCGACATCGTTTAGGGATATGGACTGCGGTATAGAATCTCGCCCCTTTTAGTAGTTGAAGGGGCGATGTACCATATAGGTATGTCTTAAGATTCGATCATGCCGCCGTTGAGTTGTGGGATCTTTTCCATTATACGGTGCGCGACCTCCCGAAAAGAGTTACCACCTTAGTTAGGAGGAGGCATCTTTCCATGTGGGGTGATCCACCACGATGTCCTACAATTCACGGGTTAGAAAATCAGAAAGAGAATTTTCATTACCTTTGATGAATTCGATATCAAAGTCAAAGATGGATAGCTGAGCTTGCCATGATGCAAAAATTTATTTAGAAACTAAATTTTACATCTTGTTCAATTATGTATTTGGCCGAGCATTCTGAAGAAATATTGATTCAATAAATCATCTTGAAATTTAGAGATGCTTTTGACGACCGAAAGCATTTCCTTTTCAATAAAATAGTACTTTTGCTGAGTGGGATTCCATCGTCCCGAAACAAAGTGAACTAATTCAACTTTTGAATTTTTTCTTTATTTCAGAATACCACCGTAGCCTTGATTAGAGGCGTCAGTTTCAATAATTTTGAAACTGTCTGGATCAATAAGGTTAAGGCAAGGAAAGTTCTTAACCCTTTCTTTAATTTTATGAACTGCCATGGTATGAATATCAGACCATGGTGGTGGAGTCTTTTAATCTGTCAAAAGTGGGGGCATCTTTGCAGATTGTGATAAAATCATACATAGTTGAGGCTCCCAGAACTCTAATTGGTTTTATCCAAAATAATATTAGGAAATTTGTCTACAAATTCAATACTTCTATTAATTGGAATAATAGAAGCATTGGAAATTATATGACCCAAAAACCTTACTTCAGTTTGAAATAATTTAATTTTGGACTCAAAAATAACTAAACCATTTTTTTCTGGATTAATCATTTAAATGTTTTTAAATGATTAAAATGTTCTTCAATAGTATTTGACAAGATAAGAACATCATCAATATAAACAAGAATATATTTAAAATAATCTTTAAATATATTATTCATAATATCTTGAAATTTAGAGCATTTTTTTAAACCAAATGGCATTACATTCCATTTGTAATGTCCAAAGAAGTAAAAGCTTTTATAGATCGATTCTTTAATTTGGATGCCAATAAGATTTTAAATCAAATTTTGAAAATATTTTTTGCATTATGTCTATTTAATAAATCCCTTTTATTAGGAATAGGATATCTAATCCATTTTAAAACTTTTATTTAGAGGCTTGTAATTATTACAAGTCGTCTCCTCTTTCTTTTTCTGCTGATCCCATTACATAGAATGCGGTACAGCTCCATGGGGAGTAAGATTGCCTAATTATTCCTTTCTTTAATAAATCAACAATTTCAATTTTACATAAAGTAAGATAATGCTCGTTCATCGAGGATGAGCTTTGTGAATGTCCCTTTCATTGAAATTATCATGTATGGAGTTCCACTAAATGAACCTTTCTTTCCCGAGAAAGCAATTGGGTTGTCCACAAACTTCCTTTTAAATCTTGGAGATAATGATTAATTTTCTCTTTATGGGGAAGAAATTTTTGTTTAAAGTTAAATAGCAATTTCTTCTTTTAAATAATTATATGCATAGACTTATTATTAAGTCTATTCATTTCATTTATGATAATTTCTTTAGGATTGGTGATAAAACGGAATGTGATTTCTTTATCCCAAAGAAAATAAATTCAGTATCATCAATTCTAGTGATAGGCATTATTTTGAGAAGAAAAGGAGTTCCCAAAATAATGTGTGTTGTGTGACTAAAATAAAAGGCATTTGAATACAAACATCATCTTGACATACTGATATGATAATTTATACTTAATTTGTAAAGACTCATCATTGCCTTTAACCGTTTAGTTTTTCAAAATATTTAGAAGGAATTATTCCTTCTTGTAACAATTTAAATCTACTATCCACTAGAGTTAAATTTGGTAAAATAAATTCTTTATTTATAATTAATTTAATGAAATATACCATTTTACGGTATATTGCCTTTTGAATATTTTGTAAGAAACACGGTTCTTGATTAGAATCGACTATATGTTTTCAAATGAATTGATCTTTTGATTTAATTCAAGATCCATAAGACCATTCATCTCTTGCTTTCGACTTTTAATTTCTGAACTTCTAATTTTAGTTTCTTTAATTGTTTTAATTTTGTTAAAAAAGCGAGAAGAAGATGATGAACTTGCCTCCTCTTATAGTATATAGGAGGCTTTAATTAAATTTTTCAATTTATCTTTCTTCTTATCATTAAGAAGATTATAATTTTATCACGAGTTGAATCATCTTCAACTTGTGCTAAAAGTTTAATTAATTGGTCCTTTTTTTGCTCATGTGAGTGTATGACCATATTTATTATATTTTATAATAATCTACACGTTGGCTTGCAATATTAGATTTATCAAATGAGATGAAGATGAGGATGAATGTTCTTCTTCCCGATTCTTTTTGAATCGAGGATGTAAGAATTTTCATTAGGGTTTGTTTTAACCCTTCAATCAAGTTCATTTAACTTCTTCTTGACCGTACATCATTAGTAATGACCATATGACTCATAATATTTTATTTCTCTTGTCTCTTTGGTTTTGAACCGGAGGGCGAGTGCTTGTCATGAATTTCTCACGTTTATTTTATGAGATTTTCACATAGGAAAAATAGCTTTTGTTTTTCCCTATGTTTTGGAAGGTAGGGCACGAGGATCACAGTTGAAGATTAATTCTCCAAAATTTATTTTTTCAAATCATTCTCTTTTCATTTGATCTTTTAATTTAAGATCGAGCAAATAACTAATCATTTTAATACATGCGAAATAAGGTTTCCATATGTAAGTGTTTCATATGGGATGGTTCCATCATAAAGGCGAGAGAAACCTTAACCTTTTCAAAAATAGATTGGGAAGGCCTTCAATGAATTTTTTGCTTCCAAAGAAGGCTATGGCATCATAAAGTGTCATGCGTAGAAAATATCCTTGTACCATCGAAAATGGGTTAAGGATGGACATCTTAATTTTGGAGTAAGGAGCGAGTTTTTCTCCTTGATCTCCAATGGATCCAAATGATCTATAATTGTTTGAAGAAGATTATAGATAGTTTTTTCTTTATTCTTTTGGAAGATCCTTACTTAAGTCAATTTGCTAAGGAGGTCTTCCTTTGAGCGATGAAAAATTATCCCACCATCCTTTGTTCGAGAATCACGAAATGATGGCTCGGCGACAATATGAGGTTTTGCTTTCTTGATGTCTAAATTGAGCAATAGCAAACATAAGCATTCGATGAAGGGTATGAATGATTTGATGTTGAAAATCCATCAATATTCCATTCATAATCTCCATCATAGAATTTCCTACGAAATGAGTATCTTCCTCAAATAATAAATCGAGGTGTTGGTTTTTTTATAATAATATTTTTCCAAATTTTTCTTGGGATAAGAAAGTTTTGGATATCAAGGAGGATGAGGATCTTGTAATTCTTGAAAAGGTTTGAACTTTTCAACATTACTTGATTTATTTGATCATTTTGGTTGAGGATTCATTTGAATCTTCATCGATTGGCGATATCTTCAAAGCTCCAACATACTTTTCTTAAATTTAGAATCAAATTCGAATGTCTTTGAAGAGGGTCTAACTTAAGAGCTAATTTAGGAGGTGGTTGAATAAAGGTTTACAAATGGGTTTAACTTGTAGAAGCTTTCTTGGTTCAGGGAACCTTTTGTTTAGCATTTGATCAATTTTAGACTCTAGCTAAAAGATGATCAAAATTATTTGAAGTATACTTTACTATAATTAAGTTGTTTAATTATAATAATAAATTCCTTTAGAATTTGTGGATCGAACTTATTTTTTTTGACTAATTAAGGTTTATCATCCATTTTACAAATGGAGGATAAGATGCTTCAATAATTTTTCCTTGTTTGCCATTTTTTGGTAGTAAAATAGCAACTTGGATTGAGCATAATAACCATAGCGATGAAAGGAATAGTTCCTTTGGCTTGACTATTTCATTCTCTCATTTTTCTCAAAATATAAATCATTTATTTGAGTTGGTCTTGAGTAAAACTTCTATACCAAGTATGAAAGTTATCATACTTTGGTTGGAAGTATTCCTTCAGAACTACTTCTCTAGTCTTAGAACCTATTTTGTAGCTCATTAAGACTAAAGTTCATTTCAGATGGAGTGGGAGATTGATTTTCTCTCACTGGATGATAAATATGATTTTTTTAGGAAGTGCCTCGGAGATGGTTGAGTGTGAACCATCCATCTAGACTTCTCGAGGTTTTGAAGGGATAGAAACCCGGAAGTGTAATGATGAGGGTTGAATCGACTTCAACATCACCATCAGTATTTGAATTATCGATCAATCTTGATTAATGGAATGGTCTTGGTGTGCATGAGATGGTATGTCCATGATTACGGAAATACCACCTCATTCCATTTAATCACTCATTAGTAGCAATATGGGATGCTAATAGATTTATTTTGATCAGAGTAGTTCATTGGTGGTTGAGCGACGAACTCTAGGATTTAAATATTTAAAACTTGAAAATGAATTCGAAAATTAGCAATAGTTTGAGAACAGGAAAATCATAACCATAAAGCTGTAAATGTAATTTTAAAGCTTCAAAAAGGTTTATATCAGAAAGAGATAAACTTAAATTGGGAAAGGTGTTGAAGTAAACTGGCCCGTGACAGAGGCTAGTCTCTACAACACTCATAAGAGATTGTGCCGAATGAAGGCATCGGCCATCTCTTAGGCTAGCTAATATAGAAGCATTTAGACCTTTAAGTTAAGGTTTAAATGCTATCTATATCATATATGAATATATTTAAAGTCTTGCATATATTTATGCATCTTCATGAGTTAGTAGATAAATAGTTTTGCCATTTGATCTACATAAATGGTTTTCTATTTTCATGAAGATTTCCTTAAAATCAAAGTTCCAAATTGATAAATGATAGTTTTATCAATTTTGGGAAGACCATCTATTTAGGTCTTCTTCATTCAAGGGAACTCTTATTTGAGTTCTTGATTAAATTATTCCTTCTAATTGTTAGATTAGAAGTTACATCGAAGAAGTAGAAGCCAAATATGCCAAAGAGGGAGGAGAGAGAAGATGATGAAAGAGGTAATCTTGATAAACACTAATCTGGATTAACTAACTAGTTAAACTTCCAATAGAAATATTCAGAGTCGATAAAAATAGGACTTACAACTCATATCCATAAGGATTTACGGCAATTTACCACGAAGATGGAATACAGACATGGGAAGATGGACAGTATGGTTAATCATGGTGAAAAGAAGAAAACTTAACATCCTTAGGGATCACCATCATGGCTCGATACCACTTATACGGGATATATAAAACTTATTATTATTAAAAATAAACTTACATTTATTTGAGAAACTAAGGGAGAGCAGAGAGAGAGAAGAGGAAGAAAAGAAAAGAAAACTAAGCACACAAATCAAATAAAACCTCCCATATAGAGTGGAGGGAAGAGAACTTTGATTCATTAAGCAAATGTACAATTATTAATAGAATAATTTCTTTAAGATAAATAGTACTGAGTTATGTAGCATCACATTTATGAATACTTTTCTTTTGTAAGTAGATTCTTTTCTTGGTGGAATAATAAGCTACTTTAAGTAAAGTAGCAATATCTTATCACTTTTTGAGTGGAAAGCAAGAGAATCTTCGAGATAATATTATCCCCTTTTGTGTAAAGCATTAATTCTGGAAAAGCAGTCACTTTGATTAAGTGATCTAATTATGAATCATTAATTTTCTCCAGTGGGTCGATTCGATGTCCATGGATGACTCGTTGTCACATATAGAGGGTGATTAAACACCTTGGCGAGTTGATTTTTCTAGATTTTTTGAGCGATCCTTATGTTGAATTTCATTCTCATGAGGATAAATGCTTTTGCGGCTTTTCTTGATAACTCAAAATTCATAGTTTTTTGAGGATCGTTAATTGAAAAGCTTTAATAGTTTTAATTTATTTGAGCTTATCCTCAATGTTGATTAATTTCACCATTTTAGTAAAATTATCTTTGAAGGACCAACGATTGAAGGTCCTTTCATCGTTCTCAAATCCATGGGATTTGGTAGTCTATGAAGAAATGAGCAAGATTTTGCCCTTGAATCATTTTTTTGGGATTAATAGCCCTCATTTTGGGCGACTTCCATCATTCATTGAGACTTTGATTGGATTGGAAGAATATTTAATTACGCTCAAAATAGTTCACCATCACGAAGAACCATCTTTGGAAGTTCTTTGTTGATAATATCTTTGTTCATGATGAACATCCATGAATGCCTTCATTTTTCATTGAGAAGGAAGAAGACCTCATCATAAGCACATAACACAATAATTTATGCCAATTTTGTACTATAAATTAGTGGAGGATAAAATACATTTTCTCTTGGAATGGAGTTAGACTCATTCACTTTGATGAAAGATCTTTTGTATAGCATTTGTACAAAATTATTTAGTTCTCGATCATGAACATGATTAATCTCAACACACTTTAATTGTTAAGATTTTTCATAATTCTCTTGAGAGATTAGATTCAAATGGAAAGTGTTTCTAAATATCTTTCAAATAAGCCGATTATTTATTGAATAATCGGAGGATTAATTTCAATAATATTCTATTTTATTTCTTTAGAAATAAATAGGTTCTTATATGACATCTTTTAGGGATGGTGTTGCGACTTTAGAGATTCACCCTTTTCAAGTAGTTGAAGAGGAGTACCATATATGATAATGTTTAAGATCATGCTATTGTTGAGTTGGATTTTCCATTAAGCGGCCGCGCGGGAGAAAGTTATCTCGATTAGGAGGAGACATTCTTTCCATGTGGGGATCCACCCGATCGTCTCAGAATTCAGTTAGAAAATCGAATAATTTTCATTACCTTTAATGAATTGATATCAAAATCAAAGACATTGATTGCCATGATGCAAAATTTGTTTGAAACTAAATTTTTACATCTTGCTCAATTATGTATTTGGAGAAGAGCATTATCTGAAGAAAATGTTGATTTAAATCATCTTGAAATTTAAAGATGCTTTTTGAAAACATTTCTTTTTAATAATGATACTTTTGTTGAGTAGATTCTATCATAAACAAAGTGAACTAATTCTTTTGAATTTTTTTATTATTTAAATACCATAGCCTTGATCATAGGCATCTTTTACAATTTTGAAGTATGCGGTCATTATGATAAGAAGGTTTTAACCCTTTCTTTAATTTTCAATGATATGAATATCGGACCATGATAGTGGATCTTTTTTCAATCTGTCAAGAGTGGGGCGCATCTTTGATTGATAAAATCGACTACATATTGAGGGCTCTGAACCTCTATAATATTTTTTATGCAGAATAATATCGGAAAGTATACCAAATTCAATACTTCTATTAATTGGAATAATAGATGCATTGAAAATTTAATGACCCAAAAACTTTACTTAAGTTTGAAATAATTTAATTTTGGGCTCAGAAATAACTAAACCATTTTCAGGATTAACCATTTAAATGTTTTTAAATGATTAAAATGTTCTTCAATAGTATTTGAAAAGATATGAACATCATCAATATAAACAAGAATATATTTAAAATAGCCTTTAAATATATTATTCATAATATGTTGAAATTCGGACGGAGTATTTTTTAGCCCCAATGGCATTACATTCCATTCGTAATGTCCGAAAGGAACAGTAAAAGCAATTTTATAGCGATCCGAATCTTTAATTTGGATCTGCCAATAACCAGATTTTAAATTGAATTTTGAAAATATGTTTGCATTATGCAAACAATTTAATAAATCCCTATTATTAGGAATATGATATCTAATCCATTTTAATACTTTATTTAGAGCCTTGTAATTTATTACGAGTCTCGGTCTCTCTTTCTTTTTTTTGGTGATCATTACATAGAATGCGGTGCACTCATGGGAAAGATTGCTAATTATTCCTTTCTTTAATAAATCGACAATTTTAGCTTTACATGAAGTAAGATAGTGCTCGTTCATCTGGCAAGGACGAGCTTTAGTGGGGATGTCCCTTTCATTGAAATTAGCAATGTACGGGAGTTCCACTAAATGAACCTTTCTTTCCCAGAAAGCAATTGGGTTGTCCCCACAAACTTCTTTGGAAATCTTGACAATGATTAATTTTCTCTTTTATCTAGGGAGAAATTTTTTAAGAGTTAAATCACTAATTTGTTCTTTGATAATTGATATGCATAGACTTATTATTAAGTCTATTCATTTCATTTATGATAATTTTTTTAGGATTGATGATAAAGCGAAATATGATTTCTTTATTTCAAAGAAAATACTGAATTCTGATATCATCAATTCTAGTGATAGATATTATTTTGAGAAGAAAAGAAGTTCCCAAAATAGTGTGTTGTGTCAAATTTTTGACTAAAATAAAAGATATCTGAATACAAACATCATCTTGACACATGGCCACAGATGATAATTTATACTTAATCTGTAAAGACTCACCGTCGGCTGCCTTTAACCGCTAGCTAGTTTTTCCAAAATATTTAGAAAGAATAGTTCATTCTTGAATGCAATTTAAGTCTGCTCTGCTATCCACTAGAGCAGTTAAATTTGATAAAATAAATTCTTTATTTATAATTAATTTAATAGAAATATACCATTTATGGTATATTGACTTTTGAATATTTTGTAAGAAACTTGGTTCTTGAGTAGAATCGGCTTCTATGTTTTCAAATGAATTGGACGTTTTTGATTTAATTCAATATCCATAAGACATTCGTTCATCAAATCTTGCTCAACTTTTATTTGCTGAACTTCTATATTTAGTTTCGTTAATTCAGATTTTAATTGTTAAAGCGAAGAAGAAAGATGGTGACCTCGCTCTCTAAATACTTGGTCATGGAGTATATAGGAGGTTTTAACTCAAATTTTTCCAGCTTATCCTTCTTTCAATCATTAAGAAGATTAATGATTTTATCACGAGTTGAATCATTTTCAACCTGTGCTAAGAGTTTAATTAATTGATCTTTTTGCTCATGAGTGAGTGTGTCTAAGCAAAGTTCTTTCTTCTGCCTCCACTTTTATATTAATAAAAGAAAATTAAAATTAGAATCATTATATCAACCAACTAAGATTGGATCGATTCGATTTTTATTTTGTTTTTTAAAATGATCCTAAAATTAATTTAACAATAAAGATCTAATATATGATTTTGAACAAAATAATAATTAATAAATATTTAATTGAAATTAAAGATCCAATATTTGATTTCGCATGCAAACTACAATTAAGATTCAACTTTTAATTTATATCAAATTTTAATATCTTAATTATATCAACTTTTAATAAATATATCAACTTTTAATTTATATGTTGTGCATCTAAATATCTTAATTATACATTTAAATATCTCAAAAAGCTCACTGATATGATACATAAAGTTAGTTAGGGCCGACATGTATTCGACCTGTACTAATTATTAAGTCGACAATTTTAATCGAGAATTATGTTAAATTATGAATATTCATTTAGTGTGATCAAGCCATACAGATGTATTTTATAGAAAATAATTATTAAATATTTTTATATATTTCTTTTATTTATATAGCTTTTTTAAAGCTAAATCGCAATTTAAATCAATATATAAGGGATCATAGAATAAGTCAAAGAGTGTGTTTAGGAGAGCGGTGTGACATCAATGAGTTTTTGCAATGCACTGTTGCTCTATTTGGCAACTGCATTCTAGCTGTATTTTGTCTATGACGCATTGACACTTCAAAAAATTAGACATACAGTGTCCAACACGTGTGAGACACAAACACGGCTCCGACACGGCTTCGACATGTGTCAGACTTGGGAGAAGTGTCCGATTAAAATAATATTTAAAAATTGAAAGGGACACGCGTGTCGGACACACGTGCCCTAAATACTTGAATTAAAATTATATAAAAAATATTTAAAATATAATTTGTTATATTTTAAATTATTGTAGAGAGTTTTGAAAATTTAGAGAATAAGATTTGAGCTAAAAAGAGTGAATAATAACATATATTTATTATAATTAATTAAAATAAAAGTATAATTAATTTATAAATTTAGAATTGATAATAAATCTAATTCATTAAAATTATTAAAATATAATAAAATAAATTACTTAAGAAATTAATTTAAAATTTTTAATTAAATGATTTTTTTAATTATTTTTAATATTTTATCTATTTAATTTATACAATTATTCTTAATTATTATTATAATATTATGTCCCGTCGTGTCATGCATATTTTTAAAAAATAGAAGATCGTGTCGTGTCTTGTTGTGTATGTCGGTGTCATAAGCGTTTGTGCATCAGATTTTGATGAATTCAGTATGAAAAGTATTTTAACGTAATCGATTATCTAGTGAAGGCTAGAAAGTTGAGATTTATTTTTGTAAATTATATGAAAATAACTTCTTTATACTGATTGATTCTTCATGATAGTTTTCTTTTATTATAATTGCTCCAAACATACTCTAAATTATAAAATTATCCATACAAATATTTTAGAACTTTATACTATAAATTCTATTATTTTTCTCTCCCATCTTGGTTCTTTTCTCTCGTTGATTGTATTGATAAGATATCAATATAATTGATATGTAATATTGAATTCAACATATATAACATTTATTTAAATATAAATTTAATAGTTTTTTTTTCAGAATTATCATAATTAAAATTTATTAACAATGTACTCATCCTATTATTTTCTTATAGATTTTTAAATATTTATTTTTAGCATCAATATATTATAAATTTTTTATCCTATGAGTGATCAAAATAATATTTTTCATGCATAAAAAAAAAAAGCTAGTTGGAGATCTGCAATGACATTAAAGGCCAGATATCACTTTTCTAATTCGCCAGACATAAAATTATCACATCAGCCCTCATCAATTTTTTTTTCCCTGAGATATCAATCCTCATTAATTTAATATCACATAATTTATAAAAAAATATTAATTTGTCATTTCCATAATTAGATGACGGATACCGTGAAAATACCTTTGCAAAATAATTGTTTTTTTTTTTCAACTTCGGCTTTTTCAGATCTGACCGAACCTTATTAATATATTGAATATTAAGTGTTATTTCTGTAAATATATAAAAATATATTATATATATATATATATATATATATATTAAAATTAGATGTTGATTCTGTAAATATATAGAAATTATATGTTAACCTTAGTCAAATTATTTCTTTTTCAGAAGATTTACCATTACTGCATATCATATGATTTTTATATATATTATGTATTTATATATTTAAAATTTAAATTTAAAAAAATATATATATATATATATATAATATTTGTATTTATAAAAATATATTTTATCTTAGATAACGTTTGTATGATATTTAAGATTTAGATATTATTTATATAAATAATATAATTTAATATATATATATATATATATATATATATATATATATAAATTAAGTGATAAATATTTATTTATATTTATATATGGTCCATCTGATTAAAAAAATATATTCAATGTCACTGAATTCTAAAGCCAATATTTGTCTTGATCCTTCCAGAAGGCAGAAACCACATCATTCTTGACTTATTAGTCAGCCATTCTACATATATCTTTCCTTTTTTTTTTATTCAATTGAATTAAATTATAAAGTTCAATAATTTCTATCAAATTTAAATTAAATAGAATTGCTTAATATTATAAACTAAACCTATTTTATAATTATGAAATACGAAATAATGAAATTAAGCAATATTTTTTAATACATAATTTAAAACAATTCTAATCAATTTTTATATCACTTTTTTTTTTGGAAATATTATATATCACTCCAATACATAAAATAACTTTTTATTTCATATAATATAGCCTTGAATACAACATTACAATTTTAATTTTTTATTAGTTCAAATATACCACTGAATCTTGTGAAGATTTACAAGAAAAATAAATTAGTATATGTGGATACTTTTTTATCATCAATTATGTATATTGTATCTTATTTTTAAATATAATTTTATTGTTATTACCTTTACGAATAAAATCAATAAAATAATTTTTAGTTAAATAATATTATTTAATAATTTTATTATACTAAATACATAATAAAATATTTATTTCTTAATATATATATATATATATATATATATATATATATATATATATATATATATATATATATATATATATATATATTATATATTTTTATATATGCCCATTAATTTGAAAAGGAAAAGAAAATGCGCAATCTAGTTGAAAAACGCACCCACCTGCGATTCTTCCGGAGACACGTGGTGCTGCGATGGCGCATCATCCGATGCACTCATAAACATGAGAAAATATTGTATATGACGGGCGTTTACGTCTATCAATGTGTATATCAATATGAAAATATGAGATTTTTTACTTAATAGTGTCATGCTTAGAGAGAGAAACATAAAATCTCATTTTATTTTTCAGGAAGAACTGTGAAGATGGAGAACAAATTTGAAAGTTGTGACCTTTATGGTATTACGACTAATTTAGCGGATGATTTATTAAATAAAAATATATCGATAAATTTTTTGAACCATTTTATATGTACAATTTTTTTAGGGTTTATTAGTGATATTCATTGAAATTCTTTTATTTAATATATATTTCCTAAACTTTTAAGAGTTCTTTGCAAGAAGACTTTGCTTGTTATAGAAACTGTTTTGCATGTGTACTATCTGTACTCTCATGAGAGTACAATCCATTTTATCATTTTTTTTAGATTTTTGACTCTATTTGAATATAATATGTTTAGTAGATGACATTATAAATTGTTTGGAGGCTGATTAGTTAGTTTTAGAGGCGGTTGTATATGCTATACTCTCTCATGAGAGTACATATTATTTTCTCAAATTTTGTCAGATTTTTTGGTTTGTTTGAAGATAATATATTTAATAGATTCCATTAAAAGTAATTTGGAGACTGATTAGTTAGTTTTTAGGGGTGTTTTATATTTGTACTCTCTATACTCTCATGAGAGTACACCCAATTTTTTCATTTTTTTTAGCTTTTTTAGCATGTTTGGAGAGAATATGTTAAATAGATTACATTAGAAGTAATTTGGAGGCTGATTGGTTGGTTTTGAGAATAGATTTGCATGTGTACTCTATGTACTCTCATGAGAACATTTTTCTAATTTTTTTCAACTTTTTTGGCCTGTTTGGAGAAAATATATTTAATAGATTCCATTAGAAGCAATTTGGAGACTGATTGGTTGGTTATGGAGGTAGATTTGTATGTGTACTCTCTGTACTCTCATGTGAGTACACCCCATTTTCTCATTTTTTTCTATATTTTTTGGGCTGTTTGGAGAGAATATGTTTAATAGATTCCATTAGAAGTATTTTGGAGGCTGATTGGTTAGTTTTTAGGGGCGTTTTACATTTATACTTTTTGTACTCTCATGACAGTACACCCCATTTTCTCTTTTTTTTTTAAACTTTTTTGGCATGTTTGGAGAGAATATATTTAATAGATTATATTAGAAGCAATTTGGAGGCTGATTGATTGGTTTTGGGGAAAGATTTATATGTGTACTCTCTATACTCTCATGAGAGTACACCCCATTTTCTCATTTTTTTTAGATTTTTTGGCATGTTTGGAGAGAATTCCATTAGAAGTAATTTGGAGGCTGATTGGTTATGATTGCATGTACTCAGACTCTCATGAGAGTACACCACATTTTCACATTTTTTTCAAATTTTTGGCTTGTTTTGGAGAGAATATATTTAATAGATTCCATTAAGTAATTTGGTGATTGATTGAAGGTGTTTTATATATTTGTACTCTCATGAGAGTACATTTTTCTCATTTTTTTAGCTTTTTTTGCTTGTTTGGAGAGAATATGTTTAATAGATTTTATTAGAAGCAATTTAGAGGCTGATTGGTTGGTTTTGGAGGCTGATTTGTATGTGTACTCTCTGTACTCTCATGAGAGTAGACCTCATTTTCTCATTTTTTTCACATTTTTTTGGTCTGTTTGGAGAGAATATGTTTAATAGATTCCATTAGAAGTAATTTGGAGACTGATTGGTTAGTTTTTAGGGGTGTTTTACATCTGTACTCTGTGTACTCTCATAACAGTACACCCCATTTTTTCTTTTTTTTTTTCCAGCTTTTTTAGCCTGTTTGGAGTTTAGATGTTTAATAGATTTCATTAGAAGCAATTTGGAGGCTGATTGGTTTTGAGGTATGTGTACTCTCTTTACTCTCATAAGAGTACACCCCATTTTCTTTTTTTTTTCCAGATTTTTTGGTCTATTTGGAGATAATATGATTAATAGATTCCATTAGAAATAATTTGGATGTTGATTGATTGGTTTTTTAAGAGTGTGTACTCTTTTGTATTCTCATGAGAGTACACCCCATTTTCTTTTTTTTTTCAACTTTTTTGGCTGTTTGGAGAGAATGTGTTTAATAGATTCCATTAGAATTAATTTGGAGGCCGATTAGTTGATTTTGGGTGCATGTGTAGTCTATACTCATGAGAGTACATACCATTTTCTCATTTTTTTTTTAGATTTTTTGGCCTGTTTGGAGAGAATATGTTTAATAGATTCCATTAAAAGTAATTTGGAGTGATTGGTTGGTTTGTGATTCTCTCTGTACTCTCATAAGAGTACATACCATTTTCACATTTTTTTCATATTTTTTGGCATGTTTGGAGAGAATATGTTTAATAGCTGCCATTAATAGCAATTTGGAGGTTGATTGATTGGTTTTGGAGGCAGATTTCCATGTGTACTCTATGCACTCTCAAGAGAGTACATACTATTTTCTTATTTTTTCAACTATTTCTCCCTGTTTGGATATAAAATGTTTAATATATGACATTACAAGCTGTTTGGAGGCGATGGTTGGTTTTTGTTTAGCATGTGTACTCTCGTACTCTCATGAGAGTACACCTTATTTTCAATTTTTCAATTTTTTGTTTTGTCATATGTTTACCATAAGTTAATGTAAGATATTTTGAGATGTTTCATGCAGAATTTGCTAGTTTTTGGAGCTATTTTACATGTGTACTCTCGTGAGAGTACACTTCATTTTTTTCAAAATGTTTAACTGTGGGGCTTGCAATTTATTTACCATAACCTATTGGAAAATATTTAGAGATTTCATGAAGAATTTGCTTATTTTAGATGTTGTTTCATATGTGTACTCTGTACTCTCATGAGAGTATACCTATTTTTCTTTTTTCAACTATGGGGCTTGTCATATGTTTATGATATCCTATTGTAAGATGTTTTGAGGTGTTTGATGAAGAATTTACTAATTTTTAGGGCTATTTTATATGTGTACTCTGTGTACTCTCATGAAGGTACACCCATTTTTTAATTTTTACAATTATGGAGATTGTCATATATTTTGTATATCCCATTGTAATATGTTTGGAGATGTTGCATGAAGAATTTTATAATTTTTGGAGCTGTTTTGCACGTGTACTCTCATGAGGGTACACCCATTTTTTTTTTTTAAATTTTAGTGGGGTATGTCATATGTTTACTATATCCCATTGTAATCTATTTGGATATTTCATGAATAATTTGTTAGTTTTAGAGCTACTTTGTATTTGTACTTTATGTACTCTCATGAGAGTACATCCCATTTTTCTAAAATTTTCAATTATGGGGTGCATCATATTTTTACTATATCTCATTGTAATATGTTTGGAGATGTTTCATGAAGAATTTGTTAGTTTTAGAGATTTTTGCATGCATATTTGTGTTTGAGGTGTGAATGAGGTAAATGACCGGTGCAATGATGAAGCTATTATGTCTAATGACCCAAATATGGGGAAACTCTTAGCATCAGTTCACAATGAAAAGGAGGCATATAGAATGTACTATGATTATGCACATCAAATTGGATTGTGTTAGGAAGGATCATACTAGTTATTGGCCAAACTCCAAGAAATTAAAATCAAAAGATTTTTTATGTACAAAAGCAGGTCGGAAGAAAACTGTTAATCTAAACAGCTCAATCAAATTCTAGAAAATAGATAGAAGGATTAGTTGTCCGACCATGATTAGATTTTCTATTGATTTCAATGGAAATTGAAAGGTTAAAAAATATATAGAAGGTCATAATCATTCATTGACAAAGTCGGGTGACCTACATTTTCTCAGATCATACAAATGCATCAGCGATGAGAAGACAGCTGTGTTGAAGATAATGAGAGAATTAAAGCAACTGATGCTTTTAGCTATCTAAGTGAGGAAGTTGGCGGTGTGAAAAATATTGGCTTCACAAAAAGAGATGCTTTCAATTTCATCCAAAAAAAGAGAAGATCGAGGATTGCGAATGGTGATAGTAATGCATTAATACAACTGTTCAAGAAAAGACAAGCAGAGGATGGAATATTTGCATAAGATGTCCAAGTTGATGAGCCAGATTGCTTGGTTAGTTTTTTTTTGGAGCAATGACATGTCAAAGATAAAATATGATTATTTTGGGATGTCATAATTTTGATATACCTAATTCAATAAATGTAATCTTGTCATGCCTTTTGTTGGAGTGAATCATCCGACATAATGTCTTATTTGGAGTTTTCTATCGAAGAGACAATTGAGTCATTCACATGGCTATTCAAAATATTTCTCTTGTTAATAAGTGACATGCATCCTATAACAATATTCAGATCAAGATTAGGCAATGGGAGCTATCAAAATTGCATTACATACTCATCATAGGTTGTGCCAATGACATATTTCAGAGAAAGCTCCTTCGAAGGTACATTGCTTTAATAGTAATAAGACAGTACAAAGTCTATTATATACATGCATGAGCAAGTGTGCCTCATAGGAAGAGTTTGAGCAAGCTTGGTCTACCATGCTAAATGAAGGCAATTTGCATGATCATGCTTGCCTATCTGAGCTTTATAAAATTAGATGCAAGTGGTCCACCGCATTCTGCAAAGACTCATTCTATATGAGAATCTTGTCAACGCAATGTAGTGAGTCCATAAATAGTGTATTCCATGGAATCTCTAAACCAATAAGTTCAATCACATATTATTTCTTGGGATTGGAGAATGTTATGGACACATGACGTCGGAATGAACATGATGAAGATTTCAAGTGCAGTCAATCAACAATTGTTCCTGTTGTTAAGACCATCCCAATTTTGAAACAAGCCGCTATGTTTTACACAAGAAAGCTTTATAAAATGTTTGAGGAAGAATTTTTGCATGGAGTTGGAGGATTAGCAGCAAATGTGTCAGATGACAATCCCATAGAGTATTTGGTGAGAAACATAGAGAATAAATATGCTTCCAAAATATGAATTGTCCATTTCGACAAGACATGCCTAAATGTAACTTGTAATTATAAAAAAATTGAAATGATGGATTGCTTTGTGCCCACTGTATCTGAGTTCTTAGTCAGGAAGATATTATGTGCATTCCAGATAAGTATCTTCTCATGTGATGGTCTACTAGAGCAAAGAGGGATATATACTTTGACAGTGCTTATAGGAACTTAAAAGATGTGCAAGGCAATGATGGAAATGAAACTGACATTATTTTTTGAAACCACATCAGTCAATATGCATATCAAATAAGCTCTAGGGCATAGGATAATAAGATAGCCGATGAGTATATGCTTGGATCTTTAAAAAAACTATACGATAATATCGACTCTATATTTTGTGGGAGTTTACTTCTAGCGATAGAATAGCTAAGAAGAACCAAGAAAGGTGTTTCAAATGCACAAGGAGTAATTTGCTAAAGTTATAATATTTTAATATTGCCAAAATCCTCGAACAATCTAAGAGGGTGGAGAACATAAGTCACACATTGCAACACCTTTTTACATTATGACTTATGTCTTTTAGGTATGCATGAAAACCGTCGTCATGATGTTACAAATCATTAACTATCGATGTTCTATTCTAGAATTTAACTCAAGCTCATCAATCAGTAAGGAAGGGTACATTAAGTTGATGATGGATATCATTCTAGAAAATATTTTAATGCATGATATCATTTAGTTGTGTGTCTTTGTACATACTTTAATGTTGATTTGATTGAAGTTAGTAGATAGTATGTTACTTGGTGACTATTCTTGTACTTCGACATCTGGATTTATTTTTAATGTGGTGGTGATGTAGTATAAACCACTGAAAATTCCCATCAACAGATTGCGTTCTATAACCAAATTTTATTGAACATTTTATCTCCAAATATGCAAAACAACCTCCAAACACCTTGTATTTACATCTTCTGTATTTTTTATTTGCAAATAGGGTAGATCATTTGACATAAAAGGAAAAAAATGGATTGTACTCTCTGGAGAGTACAGATAGTACACGTGCTTAACATTCCCTTAAATCATCAAAAGAATCTCCAAACAGCTTGCATTTGCATATACTAACTATTTTATCTGCAAATAGGGCCAAATAACTGGCAGAAAAGGGAAAAATGGGGTGTATTCTCTGGAGAGTACAGAGAGTACACATGTTAAACAACCCTTAAAATTGACAAAAGAACCTTCAAACAGCTTGCATTTTCATCTACAAACTATTTTATCTGCAAACAGGGCCAAACAACTAGCAGAAATGGGAAAATGGGGTGTACTATCTGGAGAGTACAGAGAGTACACGTGCTAAACATCCCCTAAAATCGGTAAAAGAACCTCAAAACAACTTGCATTTGCATCTACAAACTATTTTATTTGCAAACAGAGTCAAACAACTGGCAGAAATGGGGAAAAAAAGCGAAAAGCAAGTGTACTCTCATGAGAGCACCCAGTACATGTGCAAAATAGCCCCTAAAATCTGAGGAAAGCAGTTGAAGAGAATTTTTTGAATTTTGTAGAACTTTCAATTAAAATTTAGCTCTCCGAGCAAAATAATAAATAATATTTAATAAATTATTAGAATATATTGGACTGTGACATTGAGTTTTGATAAATGGTAGTGCTCTTAAACTGTTTTCCTTTTAAAAAAAATTGAAAATAAAATAGAATAAAACATGATTTTTAGCTCCGATCTGAATTAGTAGAGTAAATTATCTTAACACACATGATATTTATAAGATATGATTGGAATGATTGTAAGTTTGGATTCAAACTATTTTGACTAAACGGTATTGCTCTTATCACACACGTATTTTATAAAGCCCAAAAAAGGTATCAACAATTGCGTTTACATATTTTAATCTTAAATTTGCTATTTTATATTTAAAAATTCAATTAATTAGTTTATCTGTACTATATCATTTATTATTATTTTTATAAACAAAGTATAGTTTGAAATATTCAAAATATTTTTAATGTAAATTTTGTAAAATAACTATTTTACCTTCGATCGATTGCTATATATCATTATTTTTTATAAATAATTTATGTAATATTTATTGAAACTTCAAATACATTTTAGAATCTCAAATTTTTTTATTTCAAATTACAATCAGTCAAATAAAATAAAGAATGAGAAAATCGGAAAAATGAGAAAATAGTCTTTAAGAGTCAGAGAGTACACATCTGAAATAACTTAAAAAAAACTACCTATCGACTATAAATTGCTAATGGAATCTAATAAATATATTCTCTCAATCGGACCAAAATTATGAAAGAAAATGAGAAAATGATCTGTACTTTCATGAGTATAGATAGTACACATCTTAAATTCTTTGGAAAAACTACCCATCAGCCTCCAAATTGCTTCAACTAGTATGTATTAAATATATTTTCTCTAAACAGGCCAAAGAAATTAGAAAAAAAAGAGAAAATAGTCTGTACTCTCATGAGAGTATAGAGAGTACATATGCTAAATTGCTCAAAAAAGTTACCCATCAGCCTCTAAATTGCTTCAAATGATATGTAATAAACATATTTTCTCCAAACAGGCCAAAAAAAGTGAAAAAAAGAGAAAATAGTCTGAACTCTCATGAGAGTACAGAGAGTACACATGCCAAACCTCTCTACTGCAAAACTTTCTAAATGAGTATTAGGAGAGGGCAGGCTAGATACATTGAAAGGGGGCGAATATCGAGGAGAGACATATGGAGATTTAGTGGGAGTTGCACTCCTTAGACTTGGAATGGGGCTGCTATCGGGCTCGACATGGGTTGTTTGCTGGGTAGGGGGCAATGTTTCATGGAGCCAAGTCTCCTCTTCTGATATGTCCTCAAATGAAAGACAGACCTGTGTTACATCAATAAGAAAATATGATGATTTACAATATGAATAAATACATTCTAATATAAATAAAGTGAAATTATTTTATGTCACTGTCCTCCCAAAATAATGAAGGAGTTATTTGTAAACTTTATTTTTGGCCATCGTAACATACGTGGCTTTGCAGAAGGAAAGGATGGTCTTATGATGCTTATGTGCTATGCCGCCCAGATCTGTAATGAATATTTATATAAGTTAACTTCAATACATCAAATAATACAAATTTGAAGATGTAGAATGTACAATTAGAAGAGTGACAATGCCACTCATATACGGTGCCTTACATTATGCGAATCTTTGATGTAATACCATCAAATTAGAAACCGAAGGCCCAAATGACCTTTACCCAATTGTACTTAGCAAATTTGTCTATATCATCAGCATAGACAGTCAATTTCGGCATCACTCTATAGTTATGATATATAAAAAAAAGATTTGAAAGCAAAAATGTAGGTACAATTATGCATCACGGCGATCCAAATTCTCAGGTTTATTCTTAAAATCCATTGAGCTAAACTTTGACAGTGGGGATTTCTGCCATATGGCCTTCTCCCTTCTGTTTGACATCCCTGCAATTAATGTAACTTCATTGGGGGGGTGAAAGGAATGCATTGACCACTAAAAAAGAATGCATGCTTCTCTATATCCCAACAAGACATGATTGAAGTGATGGCAGCTGAGTCTTGTTAAATTTCATGCAGCTTAATAAATTAATGCAAATGAAGCCTCCTTAAAATGTCAATAACTTCATCGAGCGTCAAATATTATTGAACAACTCTAATGGTGGTAGGCTGCATCTCAAAGTTATCCATTTCCCGACATGTTAAACTTCAAAATGAAAAGTCAATTGAGAACATTATCATAATGGAGGCCTATAGAGTACACAAGTAAAATAACCACTAAAATTGGCAAATTTTTCATAGAACCCAAATATCTTCCAATGAGATATAATAATCATATGACAAGACCCACAGTTTTACAAATTGAAAAAAATATGGTGTACTCTCATGAGAAATATACATAAAATATATTATATCTAAATATGGAGTAATAATTGAAAGAAAAATGAGAAAATGGTCTGTACTCTTATGAGAGTACAGAGAGTACACATGCAAATCAGTCTCCAAAACCAACCAATCAGCCTCCAAAGTGCTTCTAATGGAATCTAATATATATATTCTCTCCGAACAGGCAAAAAAATCTAGAAAAAAAAATGAGAAAATAGTCTATACTCTCATGAGAGTATAAAGAGTACAAAGAGTACACATATCAAACTGCTCAAAAAATTGACCCATCAGCCTCCAAATTGCTTCAACTAGTATGTATTAAGCTTATTTTCTCCAAACAGGCTAAAGAAATTGAAAAAAAAAGAGAAATTGGACTGTACTCTCAAGAGAGTACAGAGAGTACACATGCAAATATGCCTCTAAAACTAATCAATCAACCTCCAAATTACTTCTAATGGAATCTATTAAACATATTCTCTCCAAACAGATCAAAAAATCTAAAAAAAATGTGAAAAATGGTCTGAGAGTATAAAGAGTACACATATAAACCTACCTCCAAAATTAACCAATCAACCTCCAAATTGCTTGTAATGCCATCAAATAAACATATTCTCTCCAAACAGGCCAAAAAATTTAGAAAAAAACTAAAAAAATAAGCTATACTCTCAAGAGAGTATAGAGAGTACATATGCAAATCTGTCTCCAAAACTAATCAATCAGTCTCCAAATTGCTTGTAATGCTATATAATAAATACATTCTCTCCAAAGTGGCCAAAAATATGGAAAAAATTAAAAAAATAAGATGTACTTTCAAGAGAGTACATAGAGTATATATGCCAATTTGCCTCCAAAACTAACAAATCAACCTCCAAATTATTTCTAATGGAATCTATTAAACATATTATCTCCAAATATTTAATAGCTGAAAAATTAAAAAAAAAAATAGATGTAATTTCAAGAGTACAGAGTACACATGCAAATTTGTATCCAAAATTAACCAATCACTCCAAATTACTTCTAATGAAATTTAATAAACAGTCTCCCCAATAGGCCAAAATCTAAAAAAAAAAAAGTGAAAATGAACCAATCAAGATCCAAATTGTTTCTAATAGAATCTAATAAGCATAGTCTCCAAACAGCCAAAAAATCTAGAAAAAAACCTAAAAAAATAAGCTATACCTCAAGAGGGTACATAGAGTACACATGCAAATCGCCCCAAAACTAACCAATCGCCTCCAAATTACTTCTAATGAAATCTAATAAAACATATTATCTCCAAACAAAGCTAAAAAATTTGAAAAAAAAATGTGAAAATGGTATGTACTCTCATGAGAGTATAGAGAGTACACATGCCAAACTGCTCAAAAAATTGACCAGTCAGCCTCCAAATTACTTCAACTAGTATGTATTAAACTTATTTTTTCTAAACAGGCCAAATAAATTGAAAAAAAAATGAGAAATTAGTCCGTATTCTCATGAGAGTACAGAGAGTACACATATAAATCTGTCTCCAAATTACTTCTAATGGAATCTAATAAACATATTCTTTTTAAACATACCAAAAAATCTGGAAACAAATGAGAAAATGGTTTGTACTCTCAAGAGAGTATAGAGGGTACATATGTAAATCTACCTCCAAAACTAACCAATTTGCCTCCAAATTACTTCTAATAGAATATATTAAACATATTATCTCCAAATAGGATTTAATAGCTGAAAAAAACTGAAAAAATAAGCTGTACTCTTAAGAGAGTACAGAGAGCACACATACAAATTTGCCTCCAAAACCAACCAATCAGCCTCCAAATTACTTATAATGGAATCTAATAAACATAGTCTCTCCATCCAGGCCAAAAAATCTGGGAAAAAAAAATGGTGACTCATGAGAGTACAGAGTACACATGAAAATCTGCCTCCAAAACTAACCAATCAGCCTCTAAATTGTTTATAATGGAATCTATTAAATTTATTATCTTCAAATAGGATTTAATAGCTGAAAAAAACTAAAAAAATAAGCTGTACTCTTAAGAGATTATAGAAAGTACACATGCAAATCTATCTCAAAAACTAACCAATCATTTTTCAAATTGCTTCTAATGGAATCTAATAAACATAGTCTCTCCGAGCAGGCCAAAAAATCTAAAAAAAAATATAAAATGGTCTTTGCTCTCATGAGAGTACAGAGAGTACAAATAGAAATTTGCCTCAAAAACCAACCAACTAGCCTCCAAATTGCTTTTAATGGAATCTAATAAATATATTCTCTCCAAACAGGCCAAAAAATCTAGAAAAAAAAGAAAAATGGTGTACTCTCAAGAGAGTATATATGCAAATCGCTTCTACAAACTAACCAATCAAATTGCTAAATTAATGTCATCTAATAAACATATTCTCTCCAAAGGCCAAAAATGTGGAAAAATTGAAAAAAATAAGCTGTACTCTCAAGAGAGTAGAGAGACTGCACATGCCAATCTACTTTAAAAACCAATCAATTAGCCTCCAAATTACTTCTAATGGAATTTATTAAACATATTATCTCCAAATAGAGTTTAATAGTTGAAAAAAATTGAAAAAATAAGTGCACTATTAAGAGGTACAGAGAGGGCACATACAAAAAAGCCCTAAAAATCAACTAATCAGCCTTCAATCTCTTGGTAAAGCTATGTACTGAACATATTATATCCAAACAAGGTAAAAAATCTGAAAAAAAAAGGATAAAATGGACAGTATTATCTTGAGAGTACAGATGCAAAACTAAAACAAACAACGATCATGCAACCTACAAATAAATTGTAATGCCATCGACTGAACATATTATATCCAAACAGGCTCGAGAATTCATTAAATCCTTCATGAAACAACACCAAATATTCTACAATGGGATATACTAAACATATGATAAGCCCCACAGTTAAAAAATTTAAAAATAACGGCGTGTACCATCATGAGAGGACAGTGAGTATACATACAAAATATCTCCAAAAACCAGTGAAATAGTCTCCTTTCTTTCATAGAACTCAAATGTTCCAAATGTTCTCCTATTTGATTGTGAGACAATAGAGAAAACCCTAAATTCATTAAATTTCAAGAATGCAGGAAGAAATAACTCATGCATACATCTATAATATCTCAATTTTTAATGCCTAAGATTTAGCAAATCTTTGAGGGAAGGTCGGATGCACGCCGAGAGAGAGCGGAAGTTGAGCTGAGAAAAATTTCTGCGCAAAAAGAAATTCCTAAACTATTTTATGATGAAAAATATGAAATGACACACGTAATATTTTCTCCTCCTATTGTTTAAATGGGTCTTAGACTTGGGGTTGCAACACTATTAAGTGAAAAATATCATATTTTATATTGGACATATATTACGTAGAGATTTAAGTTCGGATGTACACCCCGGCCTCGAACATAATATTTTCTCCATAAACACACGCCGGCTTCTTGACTTTTTCGTGATCGCTCCCGATGGTTCACCGTCCGATTCTTTCTCCATGATACACCAACCAAATCGACAGCGCTCATAGCCACCCTCCTGCTCCATCTCACATTCCCGCCGGCGGCAGCCCAGAAGCCGTCGACGCTACCCGCGGCCGACAGCGGCAAGTCGTACAACACAGCGTTAGCCTAGCTCTTGCTATCCTAGTTGTGTCCATCGTCAGCGCCTTCTTTCTACTCGGCTTTTTTTCCATCTACCTCACCGGTGTGGCGGCGATCAACTCTGCCGTCGTACCGGTCATGATCGCCGGATTCGGCGGGGAGCTGAGAGGATTGGATTCCTTTTGCTCGAGAAGTTTCCGACGATAGTGCACTCGTTGGTAAAGTGATATGAAACCAAGTCATCTAATTGCTAATCTGGAACATACAACAATAAGGAACAGAAACTACAACTAAAGAGATAAACCATTGTACAAGCGAAAAAATCCAAGAAGATTACAATTATACAAAATAAATAACAGCTCTTACAACAACATTTTCCAAAGGAACAGCCTGTCCTATATACAAGATGAGCAACAGAGAGCCTAACAAGAATCAAGAACTCCAGAAACCGGCCAATAAAATGCAAGGCCTTAACAGAAATAACGGCAAATAGAACCAACTACAAGCTCCACTGTATACAGAACGAAATCCAGAACGACAAAAGCAAACTACTTAATGAATTATAACAGAAATTAGTTACAAAGGATATAGCAGACCTAGATAGAAAGAGAGCAGAAGAAAACTATAAATAAGGATGAGAAAACCAAACAAGGGATGAAAAATTATCTCAAGAACTCCTCCTCTGTGTCTTCTTCTTCTTTTCCTTCTGTTTCTAGCTTCCTCTCTTTCCCTCTCTGTATCGATCTCTCCTTCCTCGCCAGAGTATTTCTCACGGTGGAAGCCGCCGAAAAACACCATCAGAAAGGAGCAACTCTAACAGAGCGCTTCCCTTGTCTGTCTCGAGGCTATTCCGACATCCTGAGATCATTTCTACAGTGGATCTTCACCGGATCGACCATCGCCGGTAAGGATCTTCTTCCTCTCCCTCCGATCTACCTCAGGAACCCTAGATAACTCGCACAGAGACCTGAAAGGAAATGAGATGATGGAGTTAGATTCAAACCGATTCAATCCTTCCATTCGAATTCCCACCGACGGATCAGCAACGCGTGTACTCCACTAAAGCTCATCCAACGATCCTCAGCCAAAAGACGGATCAGAGTGAACACCGTAATCCACTCGAATATCATTGATCAAAACCGCAAGATAGAATAACACATCCAAGGGGTTATTAGATATCCCACTCCATCCGGTTAAAAGAAAGATCTAAAGAAACACCATCCATGTGATCCCATCCAACAATCGAGATAAAAGACGCGAGATCCTACGGACGTAAGAAAACTAAATTCTCTAGACGCCGAATCAAGGGTGGGTTAACTTCGAAACCGACTCAAGTCAAGTGGTGAAGCCCAATGTGGAAATTAAAACCAAACATCCGAATTCAAACCGTAATGTAGACTTAATCACTCCATCTTCACAGATTAGATCAATTTAAAGAAATTAAACCATATCATTGGTTTCTCCTTGATTACTACATCCTCAATCAAAAAATATGAAAACACAAGGTACACATCCAAAACCCTAGATGAATGTGTTACCAGATTGAACAACAATGAACAGAAAATGACCTCAATCACTATGGCATTGAATGAAATATCAAAGAGATTGACAACAATAGAAAACAGATTAGAAAAATAACCTCAAAGAGTCGCTTGACTGTGCGGTATGTCTCTGCGAGTTCGAGGACGACGATATTCTCCGGCTTCTTCCCAGATGCAGCCATGTGTACCACCGGGATTACGTCGACGTCCGGTTTACGACACACATCACTTGTCCTGTTTGTCGATCCAATCTCTCCGCCGGCGATGAGGATCCGCAGGAGACTACCGATTTGCAATCTCGGGCGGAGGAGGAGGTCGTGAACGGGAAGAGCGATCCGATCCGGACGAGTAGGAAGGAGTTGCGAAGCTTGGCCTAATGATAGGGAGGTCGAGGAGGTGGCCTATGTTGGGGAGGAGTTTCTCAACAAGACCTACAGACGGGCGGCGTGAGGGGATCCGTCCCGCCGGCAAGCATGGTAGTGGCTTTAGGTGCCTAACGGCAGCAGAGGTAAGACGACACCGCGGAATTCCTCGACGCTAATTTGGGTTGAGAATTTTGCCTGAAGTCGAAGGTTTTTATGACAGCGGAAAATTTTGGTCCTCATTTTATTAAAATGATTTCTGTAAATATTAAACTTATTTCAAAATTTTTGTTTGATATATAACAAATATTTTCTCAAAAAGTAATCAATTAACTTAATTAATATTTAATTCATCTTAAAAATAAAATTAATTATTATAAATCAAGAAAAGCTCATCCGATTAGAGAGAGAATGGTGCAAGTTTTAATCTAAAGCAATGTTGAATTTGTATTGATTAAAATTTTAAAAGAATAGGCTTATGATTCTTCCCTTCTTCTCCTCTAATGATTAATTTGAGAGCAACTTATAAAATTTAACATCTTACAAAAGATTAAGGGCTTTTCTCTCATTTTAGAATTGGAAATTACATTACATCTTCTTAAGGAAGTTAAATATCTTCTTTTTATAAGCACTCATACAAATAGAGTTATAGTTGCAAAAAAAATTATATATATATAAAATTTGTATTTTTATGCTATTTTAAAAAAGATATTTGCTTGATGTGTTTTTATTTTTTTATTTTCTTAAAAAATAATATCATTCTTAAAATTACTCAAAATAGATTTATGATATTTTGAATAGTTTTAAAAATAATAATTACTATCAATTATATTTTACTATGAAACAAAGTATAAACAAAATAAAATATAGAATAAGATCAACTTTTATTTCACTAGTACTATCCTTAATGAATTAGATATCTCTAGACTCAAATTAAGTAATGCCCCTTATATGTGAGTCATATTTTAATTGTAATTTTGAGTTTTTATAATATTTTATAGGGTACATTTAGATTAGTTTTAAAAAAATGTTATTAACATATCTAATAGTGCTTAATGCTAAAAGTTATCTATATTTGATTTTTCTAAAGTATAACTCATATAGAAAAGAGGGCTCAAATATTGAAGTAACATGATTTAGCATGTAAACAACAATTGCAATTTTTTTTTAAAGCACTTTAAACGGAGTGTTAACTAAATACACATACAATCCCAAGTAGTTATATATATGATTTAGACTTAGCATCCTGCACATGAGTAACCAAGCCTTCCTGTCCTAACTTGAATTATGCTTAGGGGCTTAAGCAACCTACAAAAGAGAGTATTTATATTTTTTAAAGCACCCCTTAAGCATGATCCTCTGCAGAAAATATGCTTAGGCTAATCACAGCCTAACATCTAGTCTCTGAAATATACTATTGACCTCACTTTTGGAGTGAGTCCTCAATCTCCTCATCATAGATATAGGACTCTTATAGATGTTAAGAGTTCCTTAGTCTTAAGACACTTTTAGTGATTAGGTGAAGACTTAACCTAAGTCTAGAGACTTAGAAGGGTTAGCCATAGTGGGTTATGCCTTAGGTACTTAGGGAGACTTGCCCACCTGTAGCTTAAACTCAATCCATGCTTTCCTTCTCAAATCAAACCTTAAATCCAATTCAAATTCCAAATACCAAATCAAATTTCTAAAATTCACAATCAATATGATCAAATCCAAGCTCAAAACCCTTCTTAAATCGTATGATTGAATTCCATGATCTTACCTTTAACCATATTCAAATCAATCCAAATTGAATTGATTTTCTCCAAGATCAATTCAATCCTTCAAATGATTTATCAAACTCAAGTCCAAACTCAATTCCAAATGATTGAAACCCAAAATAAAATCCAAGCTTCAAAATCCTTCCTAAGCCATATGATCCACTCTCATACGCTTAGCCAAAATTCCCTGTAAACCAAATCAAAATCAATTGATTTCTTTATAAATCAATTATTCCATCATTTATATTTAAAATTTAAAAGTAAATCCAAACTCAAAAGGCCAAAACCAAATCAAACTAAATCCAAATCCAACCAAGACCCTTCTTAAGCCATATAGACCCACCTCCATGAGCTTAACCAAATCTCAACCCAAATCAACCCAAAATAAATTGATTTCTTTATAAGTCAATTATATATTTATTTATATTCACAAATATAAATTAAACCCACATTCCCATGATCAAAACCAAATCAAACTAAATCGGTTTCCTTTTTTATCTCTTTTGACCTATCTCCATGAGCTTAGTCAAATTTGCTTTTAAATCACTCCAAACTTATGTGCTTTTCTCATAAATCATTTATATTTACATTTATATTCCCAAATATGAAATGAAAATATAAACTCACATAGCCAAAACCAAATCAAAATCAAATCAAAATCCAATTTATACCCTTTAAGCCAATTGCTTGAACTTGGCCAAAATCCATCCAAATCAAGCCAAAAACCAATGGATTTTCTTTTGAATTAATCATTCTTTCAATCATCTATCCAAATATAAATGAAACCTCTAATCATCTAACCAAATTGAAATCAATCCAAGTCAAGCCCAACTTAGCCCTTTTGACTTGAAAATTTCAAATGAACCAAAATCTATCATAGTCCAATTGATTACGGATTTATATTTCATCTAGCTCATATATAAATTCAACTAAACCCTAATCAAGCTAAAGCTAAGCCAATTGACCCATTTAGATCCACTTGACCTAAAGTGGCCTAAAGAACTCATATGAACTAAGTTTCAATCCAACCCAAATTGGATTGAACCAAGTCTATCCAAACCTCATACCATGATTTTTGATCACCCTAGGATGATCAATTGCCTTTGGGTCAAACCAAGTCAACCCTTAGCCCATATGAAATCCAAATTAGCCAAAACTCACCATAGATCAAATCAATTGAAACCATTGATTCACATAGACTCATAATCAATGATTGAACATGACTTGACCATCAATTGAGCCAAACCAAGTACAATTGACCATTTGATCAAAGTTGACCCAAAAGCTAAAATGGGTCAAATTATGATCCAATCAAAGCGGTTTAACCAATGGCTCAAGTTCATTCCAAATTGATTATTGAACTTGACCAAAGCCATAATTGAGCCCAATTTGACCAAATTGGTTAACTAACCTAACTTAGCCCAAGTTGACCTAATAGGTGAATTGGCCAAAATTTAAATTAAATCCAAAGTGATCCAAACCAAAGCCACAATCATTTTCAATTAAGCCAATTGAACTTGAACCAACACCCAACCTAGCCAATTTGGTCAATTTGATCAAATTTGTCAACTTGACCCATTTGACCCATTTGATTCCAAATGAGCCAAAGTTAAACCTAGGACATATTAATTGAAACCAATTGAACCAAAACTCTTAAAATAATCATTTGAACCTAACTCAAGCCTTGGCTTGATCCAATTTGACTAATTGGTCAACCTAACCCAACATGACCCAATATGACCCAAATGACCCAAATTGAGCCAAGTCCTTTGAAACCAACCCATGACATCTTAGGAGCTGATCAAACTCCAACCCCAAGATCGCCCAAAATTAGACTCATTTGGAACCAAATATAAAAATCCTCTCATGGATCCTCCTCCCATTAGGATTCCACTCATTTATGGCAAAGTCCTCTCCATCACTTTTGACCCAACACCCAGGTTCACCTAGTCTCTTACCCACTCCAAGTTAAAGGGACACATCCTATCATCTTAATGGGATTTTTGGCCACCTCCTTGAAAGGAGAAAAAGAAGCCCCCAAAGCACATTATTCTGCACTAGCCACATTCCATGAGCTCCTCAAGCAATCAACACCCTTTCCCACTTCCCTTGGTGAAGAGCACAAAGCAATTTTGGTGAAGGTGGTGTCTATTGGTGGATACATATTCCAAGTGGAGAAAAGAGCCTAGGTCCATCCCAAAGCTTTGTCTGCACCTTGGAATGTGCTGTCAACAGATTGCAAATCATCCATGGTGAGGTAATTTTCAAATACTTTAGTTGGCCATATGATCTCTTATTTGCTTCAATGTATGTGTGATTTTAGGAATTTCCAATATATTTCCCTTAAATTCTTCATTTTACATCATCCCCACTCAAAAATCTCTAGAAAATTAAACCCCAAATGGGCCAAACCGCATGGTTTGGCCAGCCCTCAGTTATCAATATTGGGAAGAAGAGCTTCATCCATCTCCCTTTGTTAGGGATGGACGGATGAGATTAAACCAAATCCCTCTAATTTAAGCCCTGGATCTCTAGATGAGATTTGGACCGTCTGCGTCGAGACGGTCTAATCTGATCAAACTCAAAGATGCGGATGAGCTTCCCACTCATTTTGGCCACGAAATTGTGGATCCAATCCACGGTCAACATGTGTGGCTAGTCAACGCCGTGTGTCTGATTGGGTTAAGTAAGAAAATATGATTTTTCTAATTTAAAAAAATTATTTAAATCACCTAAAGCTCATAAATTTATAGAAAATAAAATACACAATGAACAATTACAAATAAGGGCTCATTGGATTCATCTTTCTGAAAGAAATCTAATGAGACCAAAATTCCTAATTTTTATTAGGTATTTTGAGCTTAATTTAGGTTTTAGTGAAAATCAAAGTTCATTGATTAAATTAAAACTACAAGTCAGATTGATCTAAAATTTTCAGAGATTGAAATTAAAGTTAAGATACACTCACCATAAAAGTTTAAGTCAAAAGAATTTCTAGATAAGGAGATATTGAATTTTGAAGTTCAAATAATCTATTTTAGTTAAATAAATTAATAGGCTCTATAAAATTATGAAAAATTATTTAAATCAACTGAAACTTTGAAAATTATAACAAATCACGAAATAAATAAAAAAATACAAATAAATATTCATTTTGAAGGTATTTGAGAATCATTTATTAAAAATATCCTTTTTTTCATTTTAAATAGTAATTAAAGCTTAATTAATGTTTAATTAAAAAATTAATTACCTTAATTACTCCATAATTAATTAATTAATTAACTCTAAATTTTCTAAGATTGTTTAAGGGGATGACCTCTGCCTCTCCTAATTTTCTTGGGATTTATTGGTTAATTAATTAAGAGAAATAGAAAATTAGTCCTTAATTAATCTTTTAACTTGATTAAGGGTTAATTAATCACATGAATAGTAATTAATTAATTAATTAGACTCATTTGTCACTATTTAATAGTGAGGAGACTTAAGGATTAAATTGGGGCCTTTTCTAATCTTTTCCCTATGCCGCTTCATTTGGAGGATAGTTAAGTGGCAATTAGGTTTATTTAATTAAGTGATTAATGATTTCACTAATCAAAATCCAAAACACATTTGATTTTCATTAATTGATTCTTTGGTAGATCTTTAAGTGTTCAATACACTAAAGACATTTAAAGAAATTATGGTCAATCCACATGTGTGGAAAAATTGTAAAGTACTTAATTAAGTTCTTTAATCTAATTAATTATTTATGAGCTAATTGCATTAGGTCCTTTCACTTCTTAGGATCATTGCAAGTTATTTTCTTTGCATATCACATTGGCTCATAATTACTTAGTTAATTACTTTAAGGTAACATAAGTAAGGGTTAATTAATTGATTTAATTCATATCTAAACTAAATCAATCCATAAAATCAATTTAATTACCTCTCATTAAATCAAATTAAGTTACAAACATGGTATGAGATTAGGATTAACATACCTTCCTCTCACTTTCCTTAAATCAAATTAAATATGAAAGTAAAAATGATATTAAAATGCTTTGGTTTGCTTTAAATAATTCTATTTGATATGATTCTCCTTAGGAATTAGTTTGGTTGAATGAAATCACATGCTTATGATTATTTATTCCTCTCCAATCATATTAAATGTTGTGTGTCATTTGATTCATGCATTTATCTTTTCAAAAAACTAAATCAAATGATTTTCGTTTATGTCAAATTTGCATGTGTTGAATTAATTTGATATATGTGTGACTATTATCATTATTAAATCAAAGTTTTTTTTTTCAAAAGTTTATAAGTCAACTATGATATTTGGAGTGATAATAATTATAAATGGCTATAACCTTGCATGTGTCTATGGCTTAGAACATGTGATATGGAGTTCTCTTTCTTTTATCATGGATTTACATAAAATTTGAATGTTAACAAGTGTATAGCCCATTAGAAAAGGATACAACATTTGTTTGAGTTCATTCCTATGTATTTCTATATTAGAATTTAGATAAAACTTTAGCTCACATGAATAAATAATTCAGTTGAAAGAAATATAACTTTTGCATGATTTTTCATTCTTGTAGT
The DNA here is from genome assembly GCA_021442155.1 of Cymbidium sinense. Lineage (NCBI taxonomy): Eukaryota > Viridiplantae > Streptophyta > Magnoliopsida > Asparagales > Orchidaceae > Cymbidium > Cymbidium sinense. The sequence continues at coordinate 3,419,544 of CM038229.1, read as the reverse complement.
TACTTATACATTCATGTGTATTCAAGAATAGTGGGTATATCTAGTCTGAACATTCCATGGATGCAAGGCTTTAAGTAGCCCCAAGGAGCTCTTTATCTCACTCCTCTGGTTAATAATGACAAAGTACTTAAAACTTTTATACACTTGTATGTGCATTTAACTAATGAAAAAATCTCCTTTTCAACTTCACTCCATATGCATAAATAATTCAATTGAAAGAAATACAACTTTTGCATGCTTTTTTTATTATTGTAGTCATTTGTACATTCATGTATTCAAGAATAGTGGGTATATCTAGTGACATTCAGGATGCAAGACTTTAAGTAGCCCCAAGGAGGTCTTTATCACTCCCCTAGTTAATAATGGTGAAGTACTTGCTTAAAATTTTTATACACTTGTATGTGCATTTAACTAATGAATGAAAATCTCCTTTTTAACTCCACTCCATATGCATAAATAATTCAATTGAAAGAAATATAAATTTAGCATGATTTTTCATTATTGTAGTCACTTGTACATTCATGTGTATTCAAGAATATTGGGTATATATAGTCTGGACATTCTAGGGACACAAGGCTTTAAGTATCCCCAAGGAAGTCTTTACCTCACTCCCCTCATTTAACAATGATGAAGTACTTGCTTAAAACTTTTATATACTTGAATGTGCATTTAGCTAATGAGTGAATATCCTATTTTCTATGAAATACACATACACATCTTTCATTTAAAGCGTGCCAAAATAAACATGTTGATGTATAAGCATACTTAGTATTTAATCATATGTATGTCATATATGATGGAAAGGAATGGTTGAACATGTGTCATGTGATAGTAATTCAATCAAATTAATATTAAGATGACTTTTATATTGAATATTATTTAAAGTGAACCTAAACTTAGGATTAATTTAAAATATGTAATAAGCTATTCACTAAAAAGAACTAAGTCTAATTAATATGCTTTAGAAATGACTTAAGATAGGGATGAAAGAGAGTAATCCTCTCTTTTTCTTCTCTTTATAACATTTAGTTGCTAAGTGTAAATCAAATGAAACTAAAGAAAACACTAAGTAAAATTCTCAAATCAATTAAACCACTTAAAGTGAAATCAACTCCTTATGATTAAACATCCTTTCATACTAAGAAAATCATAACGCATTAGCTTAGCTAAGGCATACCACATAAGCCTTACACACACATTAGAATTAAGTCACCATTTTTAGCTTTATATTAGGTGCATGGTGTGATTTATGTTTTATTTTATGAAGTATTATTTTAGGCGGATGTTAGGTGTATGTTTCTTAGGCGGATGTTAGGTTGTGATTAGCCCAATCATATTTTATGTAGGAGATTGTGCTTAAGGGGTGCTTAAAATAAATATAAATGTTCTCTTTTTTGGGTTGCTTAACTCTAAGCATAATCCAAATTAGGAGTGGGCTTGGTTACCCATGTGCGAGGGCTAAGTCCAAATTATGCATATAACTGCTTGGGTTGTATGGTATGTTTAACTAACACTTATTTTGCAAGTGTAGTTAGATTTACTTTTCTTATTTTTAATGGAATTTTATATTATGAATTAGGATTAGTATTATGGGGGGATAAGGATGAACATTGGCCAGAAGGCTTAGCCCTAGGGTGCCATGTGATGCCTTGAAGAAAAGATGGAAGAAATGATAGAGACATGAAAACTTGAAGATTTTTAGACCCCCATAACATTTATCATTTGTAAAATATAAGTATTCTTTCATATTCGGGTTGTATAAGGTAGAGTTCTACCCATTTCTCTTTTCGGGTTATATCATTACATCGCCTCTTATTATTTTGCATTAGATTTATGAAATTGATTGATGTTATTTTTAAATTTCATAATAGAAATGACATGTCTTTTAATAGTTTCTTTATGAATAATGATTTAATATGTGACTTGGACATGATTAGGTTCTTAGGGAAAAATAAATCTTTTACCCAACTATAACTCATAACTAATTTTTTTAAATAACTCATAACCTCACATAAAGCCTAGACATTAAATCAAGATAATTAAAAGATTTACCAACCTCTTAGCTGAATATTGTATATCTCATATCATACATATCATCTTGAATCACTCTTGCAAAATGAGGGCCTCCATCCTTACACATATAGGGAACGCTTGACCTGTGAGAGCAACCCCTACCGATGGAGCTTCACCCTCTTCTCTTTTGATTTAGTCCATAACTCATTTCAACATGCATTTAGGCATGCAAAAATTTTATGGCCTTTGTCAAAATGAAGTGTCAAAATCAAATAAAAATTAAATTTTTTTTGCATTAGACTAAGTCATTGCTCATACCACTCATGCTCTAGTCTCTTAAGAAGTGGGTTTAAGGACTTTAGTATCTTTCTAAATAATAACAACCCAATTATCTTGCAAAATTATATGACTTGACCACATAGATTTAAAGCATAAGAGGAGTTAGCTAACTGCCACTCTAGATGGTTATAAGTCCAGCAGTCGGACAGTTTACTCTCTCTTGTGGAGGTAGACCATATACCCATTTTTGCTTAGATTTAGGTCGTGCTTTGGCTTATGTCAAAGCTCCTTAGATTTAGGATTCGAGGTAGCTATTTCCTTTGGGTTACAAACATAAATCCTCACCTCTTAGGTATTTTCACAATCTTATTTTATTGGATTATAAGCCCTATTGATCTAATAAAATTTCAACTCAAACAGATAATTCTCTTCAATCTCAAACATATAAAGCCAAATCATAGGATAGATTGAAATGCTCACTAGGTTTCCTATTATCATGAGCACTCCTACTCATTTTCTTTGGCTTGATAATAAGTCTTCTCCTTGATCTTTCCACTTGATTTTCCAAACATAGCCAATTTATTGATAGTCTTACCCTTGAAATCTTTGAAGACAATAATTGCCTACTTTAATTAAGAGTATTCCTAAGAAATTCACCTTCCTTAGGATGTAATTAACTATGGGGGCTTGCCCCCATAGGAAACTTTAGAACTTAATTTAATATAAACTTAGCTTTATTCATTTATACAAAGCAGAAAAAAATTCTCTGGTACATTCGAAGACCCATCATGCCTTAGGAGTCCTTATTAGGTGATTAGGTCCATTGAATGGTGATGCCTCTATCTTTCAAGATAGTATATTATACCTCAATATCGTACCCGATCACTTCAATAAGTACCCCCTCAGATCTACGTGGTGTACCTTATAGACATCTCCAAAAATAAACATCATAGATTTTTTTGGCGACTCCGTTGGGGAGGGTTCCTCTCTCCATCTCTAGTAAACAATTATTATTTCCAAGCATTGATGGTGGACTTATATTTTATATGAGTCAGACTATCTTTCATACTTGGCACTTAGTTTATTTCATCCTTGAGCAAAGCTAACCAACATCTTTTTTGGGTTTTAGGACCTCACTCCTTGTAGGTCTTGAAGCCCTATTTAGAACCTCCTTACCACTAGCTTGGTAAGGCAATGTTCATTTTACATTTAAGAAAATAAACCCTTTTGCAAAACACCACCTTTTCAAAAGCACTTTTTCAAAATTCACATAACAAAAGATTTGTATAAAATTCATAAGAAGTTTTCAAAAAGCATAAAAATAACCAAACCTCATTTAACAATTCTTATAATTGTTACATGGAGGTTCTTTTTAAAACTAAAATTAAAATTTTTAAAATCCCTTTTTCAAAAGAACATTTTTGAAAATAGCTATCTCCATTCAACATACCCAAATTTGTTGAATGAAGATTCTTTCAAATGAAATCATGATCTAAAATTGAAACTCCACTCGATATTCCAATGGTGTTTATTTTTTGGATGGGCACCATGCATCTTAGGGGTACATATTGAAGTATAATGCGACATTGAGGTATGATATACTATCTTGAAAGATAGAGATATCATCCTTTAATGGACCTAATCACCGATAAGGACTCTATGGCATGATGGGTCTTCAAATGTACGAGATTTTTCCATACTTTATATGGATGAATAAAATAGAGTTTAGATTAAACAGCTCTAAAGTTTCTTATGGAGGCAAGCCTCCATTATTAATCACATCATGATGAAGATAAATTTATTAGGAATATGCTCGATTAAAGTAGGCAATTATTATCCCTAAATATTTCAAGGCCAGACTATCAAAAGATTGGTTATGTTTGAAAAATCAAATGGGATAAATCTAATGGAGAGACTTATTTTGGAAGCCAAAGGAGATGGGTAGGGAATGCTCATGATACTAGAAAGCTTAGTGAGCATTCCAATATATCCTATAATTGGACTTTAAATATTTGAAAGTGAAGAGAATTATTTTGTTAGGGTTAAAATTTTATTAGATTGCTAGGGCTTATGATCCACCAACACAACTTTGTGGAAGTGCATAAGAGGTGAAGATTTATGCTTGTAGCCTGAAGGAAACAACTACGATCCTAAATCTTGGGAGTTCTAACACAAGTTAGAACAAGACCTAAATCTAAGCCAAGATGGGTATATGATTTACCTCCATAAGAAAGGATAAACCACACTACTAGACTTACAAACACATGGTGACACTAACACCTCCTATGCTTTAAGGCAAGTCATATGATTTTGCAAGTTAGGTTGTTATTATTTAGAAAGAGACTAAAGTCCTTAAACCCACTCCCTAAGAGACTAGAGCATGAGTGATATGAGTAATGACTTAATCTATAAATGCAAATCTTTTCAATTTTTATTTGATTTTGTACACTTCATTTTGACTAAGGCCATAGGATTTTTTACGCCCAAATGCATGATGAAATTGATTATGGGCTAAATTAGCGAGAAAGAGGTGTTTTTCAACACAGAGAAGACCCTCAAAGGTCAAGTCTTCCCATATCATGCAAGGATAGAAATCATCTCTTAATAAGAGTGAGATAATATGAATGCATGATGTTAAACATACAACATTCAACTAAGGGGTTTCTAAATCTTTTAATTATCTTGATTTGATGCCTAGGCTTTATGTGAGGTTATGAATTATTTAAAACTTTAGTTATGAGTTGTAGTTGGGTAAAAGATTTATTTTTCCTAAGAGTCTAATCGGTCATGCCATATAACAAACACCAGTCATAAAAAAACTATGAAAAGCATGTTGGTTTCAATTGTGTAAGTTAAATAAAACATTGTTCACTTTGGAGTGAGCTCTCAACTTCCTCATTATAGATCTAGGACTCTTATGACACTAAGAGTTCCTTAGTCTTAAGACACTTCTAGTGATTAGGTGAGCAGTTGACTAACCTAAAGACTTAGAAGAGTTAGCCATAGGAATATGTTATGCCTTAGGGATTTATGAGGACTTGCCTACCCTATAGCCTAAACCCAATCCTTGCTTCTTTCTTCCAAACCAAACCTCAAATTCAAATCCAAATTCCAAAATTAAATCAAACTATAAAATGATTGAAACCCATGATTAAATTCAAACTCCAAATCCCTTCCTAAGCCCTTTGATTTTATCTTATGGACTTAGCCTTAACCAAATTCAAATCAATCTCAATTGAATTGATTTTCTTAATTATCAAATTGAATCTCAAACCAAATTCTAAATCATAAATCAATTCCAAACTCCAAGTGATTGAAACCCATAATCAAATTCAAATTCTAAAATCCCTTCTCAAACCTTATGGACCCACCTCCATAAGCTTAATCAAATTTGCTTCCAAATCACTCCAAACTCAAGTGATTTTCTCATGAACCATTTATATATTCATTTATATTCACAAATATAAATTCAAATGGCCAAAACCCAAATCAAATCAAATTCTCAATTTTATTATTAGCCAAATTCTTGAACTTGCTAAATGATACCAAAACTAATTCAAAACTCATGGATTCCTTCATGATTCAATCATTTCTATAATGATTGACCCAAATATGAACATAAGCCACCATTATCAAACCAATCCCAAGTCAACCCAAGTCAAGTATATGTTAACCCTTTGGCTTGAAATTATCATATGAACCAAAACCCATTTGGCTCCAAACCCCTTATAATTGGATTTATATTTCAATCATAGGCTCATGAGTGAGTTCAACTAACTTGAATTAAGCCATGATCAAGCCAATTAACCCATTTAGCCTCATTTGACCCAAAGTGGCCTAAAGGAACCTTTTTGAGCCAAGTTCTAATCCAACCTAAATTGGATTGAATTAGACCCTTCTAAATCTAACAACATAACCAATAACCACCCTAGGGTGCTCAATTGCCTTAAAATGGGCCAAACTAAGTCAAACCTAGCCTTTGATCAAGTTAACATTTAGCCTAAATGAAACCCAAACTAGCCAAAATCCATCATATGACAAATTGATTAAAACCATTAATTGAAACCCACTCATAATCAATGATTAAATATGACCAAACCTTCACTTGAGCCAAACAAAACCTAATTGGCCATTTGACCCAAGTTGACCCAAATTGGCCTAAAAAGCCAAAATGGGTCAAATCATGATTTGATTCAAATTGATTGTAACTAATGGCTCAAGTTCATTCCAAATTAATTATTGAACTTAACCAAAGCCATAATTGAGCCCAAGTTGACCAATTGGTCAACTTGACCCAACCTAGCCCAAATTGACCTAAAGTGTCAAATTGGCCAAAATCCAAGTTAAATCCAAATTAAACCAAACCAAAGCCTACAATCATTTTCAATTAGCCAATTGAACTTGACTCAACACTTAACCCAATCCAATTTGGTCAAATTAGTCAAATTGGCCAACTTGACCCATTTGGCCTATATGAACCCAAATGAGCCATAATCAAATCCAAAGCAAATTGAATCAAGCCAATGACACCAATAAACTCCAATTGGTCATGTGAACTTGACCCAACTCTTAGTTTGACCTAATTTGACTACTTGGTCAACTTGACCCAACCTAACCCAATTTGACCTAAATAGGTCAAATTAAGCCAAATCAAATCAAATAAATTCCAAACCACTTTGAAATTTGGGCTAACCCACTTTTGACCCATTTCAAATCTGCCCAAATCAAACCCATAGCCAAATGACTACTTTGCCTTTGGGTCTAGGGTATCCCAAGAGATAAGACACATGCATATTTGGTCATTTTCTCCCCTTAGCCACTTAGCACCCATTCATAGGTCCACTTAGGCACCAAAGACCATGGCTGACCTGACCCAACGGTGGTTGGGTCAGCCATGACTCATGGGGAGGTGAAATCACCTCTTTATTCCCATTGGAGCATTTCAAACCACCAAGGACATCCACTACCTCCCTTGGCAGCCATCTCTACACCCTTACCCAACCAAATGAGCCACATCATCCACCCAAGGACCTCCACAACCCTATAAAATGGACAAATGATCAAGAAAAAGCCAAACTAGCCATAATCATTCGATCTAAGGAATGAGGGGGTATACCCCCCTCATTCTCACTCAAACTTAAAGACATACACTCGATTCAACCCTAGCAGCCAAGGAAAGAGATCTAGAGTAATTTCAAAGGCTTCATGAGCTCCCCAAAATCCCCACTCTCGATTTTCCATGAAACCAAAATAGGGCAGCCTCAATCCGATTTCCATTTGCTCAAACCTCCACCAAAGTACAATTAATTTTGCACACACCATCCTTGGACCTAGATGAGCCAAAATGAATCATTTCCCAAGCTTCCTGATAGCTAGAGGGTGGAGTTCGATCATGATCGATTGCCTACATGCCGTGGATTGGTTTTTTGAGCAAACTATACCAAATCAAGGCACATGCAGCTCAACAGGGCTTCATTTCTACCTAACGAAGCATCCTTAATCGTTAGGAATGCCAGTCACAAGCTCCGATGAGATATGCCATTAATATGGTTCTTTGAATGAAAATAGGTTGGTCTTTTATGAAAGAAAGTTCTATGTCATGTGATTTCCACTGTTAGATTACTTTATTTTGCTTCCCCAAAGGTGTGGGGTAATTTTCATCTCCATCCGAGCTTGGGTGAGCTCGAATCGAGCAACAATTTGACGATATCTATTGCTCACCACTTGGGAGGAGACAGATCAAGAACCGTCCATTCCATGTGATCGGAATGGGCAATTTTAATTTGATCAGGTGTTAGATCCTTTGATTTCTCCTCTAAACCGTAGATTGAATTACGGCCGTCCGATCTTAGATCAGATGGTCCATGGAGAAACCGCTTACGCCGCCATCCGAGTCAGCCTTCAGATGTGATAACTTAAATAGCTACTCACGCCGCACCACATGGAAAGCGCACCGTGATAGCTGCCACATGGCCCAATGGGATTGAGGCTTAAATTAGGGTTAATTAATCCATTTTTAAGCCTGGAACATGTAAAAAGCATAACTAATTCTAGAAAGTCCAAAAAAAAAAAAAACAAACTTGGGTTCATTTTGAAGATATTTCAGAGTAGAATCTAAGAAAATTATTATTAATTTATTTTGAATAGTGATTTTGATTTAATTAAGGTTTAATTAGAAACATAATTAGCTTAATTATTTCTTAATTAATCACCCAATTGATCTTTAACTTTCTGTGGATGTTTGGAGGGAATGACCTCTGCCTCCTCCATTTTTCTTGGATTTGTTTGGTTGCTTAATTAGAGAAATCAATTGATTTAGCCTTAATCACTTTCCTAATTTAATTAGTGTGCATGAACTATGATTTAATTAATTATTTAAGCCTAATTATCTTTGTTGATCAGTAAGGGAGCTTAGATAATGTGGTTGGGATACTTTTCTTAATTTATTTCCTAAGTTTCCTTCACTTTTTGGAATTTTATTAGTTAATGATTAATGAGATAATTAATTGCTTAATTAATTAATTAATCTCCAAGATAAAAAAATTAGTGCCTAATTGAGTGTTTGAAATGACTTAGGGGTTAAGGATTGAGGCCTTGTCCTTGATCCCTTTCCCTAAGTTAATTTCATCATTCAAATACAATATAATCAAATAATTTAATCAAGTAATTAATAAGCTTGACTAACTCAATCTAAAATTCATTTCACACCTAAGCAACCTTTAATAAATCTTGGGTAGCTCTTTGGGTGTTCAATAATCCAAAGTAGGAGATAATGAAATTATGGTTATCTCACATGTATGAGAAAACCATAAAAATATTTAAGTGAGATCCTTTAAGCTTAATTAATTATTAATCATGAGCCAATTGCATTAGGCCCCTGTTATTTCTTAGGAGCATTGTAAATTTACTTTCATGTGCTTGCATATCATATTGGCTCATTAGTAATTAGTTAATTAACTTAAGGTGATTGTTGACCTCAATTTTAGAATGAGCTCTCAACCTCTCTATCTTAGACATAGAACTCCTCTTAGACACTAAGAGTTCCTTAGTCTTAAGGCACTTCTAGTGATTAGGTGAACACTCAACATAACCCTAGAGACTTAGAAGAGTTAGCCATAGAATAGGTCATTCCTTAGAGGTGTTAGGAAAATTTGCCTACCCTATAACTTGAACCAAATCCTCACTTCCTTCCTTCAAGTCAAATTCCAAAATTTAAATAAACTCCAAACTCAAACAAACTTTAAACTCAAATTAACCTCAACTCCAAACCAACTTTAAACTTAAATCAATTCCAACTTAATTGATTTTCTCAAATTCAAATTAACTTCAAATTCTAATTAACTTCAAATTCAAATCAACCAATTCCAAATCAAATCTCAAATCAATTCCAACTTAATTGATTTTCTCAAATTTAAATCAATTCCAATGGATTTTCTCAAATCATGAATCAATTCCAAATGATTGAAATCCATGATTGAATTCCAAATCCAAAATCTTTCCTAAGTCACTTTGATTTCATCTTATGGACTTAGCCTAAATGAAATCAAAATCAATTCAAATTCAAAAGATTTTCTCATAACCCATTTATATTCTCATTTATATTCATAGATATAAATGAAATATAAATTCAAATATCCAAAACCAAATTCAAAACTCAAATCCAAAACTAATCAAAATCCAACCTAAACTCTTTCAAGTCAAATTCTCGAACTTAACCAAATCAAACTCAAATCAATCCAAACCCTTGGATTTTATTCATGATTCAATCAATCTTTCAGTCATGAATCTAAACATAAACACAAACTTCAATCATCAAACCAAAACTAAATTCAAGATTCAAACCCAAATCAAACTCATGTTCATCCTTTGAACTTGCAATTGTCAAATGAATCAAAGCCCATTTGACTCCAAATCACTTACAAATAGATTTATATTTCAATCATAAGTCCGTATGTGAGTTCAACCAAACTTGAATCAAGCCTTGATCAAGTCAATTGACTCACTTAGGCTCACTTGACCCAAAGTGACCTAAAACATCTTTTTGAGCCAAATTCTAATCCTACCAAAATTGGATTGAATTAAGCCCAACTAAGCCTCACATTGTGAGCAACAATCATCATAAGATGATCAATCACTCAACTTGGGTCAAACCAAGTCAAACCTAGTCTTTGACCAAGTCAACATTTGATCCAAATAAAACCTAAACTAGTCAAAATCCATCATAGGCCAAATTGATTGGAACCATTGATCAAAACCAATTCATGATCAATGTTTGGACTTGACCAAGTCATCATTTGAGCCAATCCTAACCCAATTGGCCACTTGACCCAAGTTGACCCAACTTGACCTAAAATATCAAAATGTGTCAAATCTTGATCTAAGCCAAATTAATTACAACCAATGGGTCAGGTTCATTCTAAATCACTTGTTGAACTTGACCAAAGCCTCAATTGGTCAACTAGACCCAACCTAGCCCAATTGACCATGAACCCAATTTGACCTAAAAGATCAAATCAAGCTAAAATCAAACCAAACTAAAATTGATTGAAACCAAAGCTTGTAATATATTTCAAATGACCAACCAAACCTAAACTAACCCATGACCTAACTCAGTTTGGTCAAATGGGTCAAATTGGTGAACTTGACCCATTTGACCTAAATGAATTCAAATGAACCAAAATAAAATATAAACCAAATTGAACCAAACCAATGAATCAAAATATTTCAAATGGTCATATGAATTTGTCCCAACCCTTGGTTTGACCCAGTTTGACCAATTGGTCAACTTGACCGAAGTTGACTCATTTTGACCTAAATGGGTCAACATGAGCCAAATGATATCAAATCAACTCTAAATTCATTGAAATTTGGACCAACCCAATTTTAAACTATTCCAAATATGTTCAAATTAAAATCAAAACCAAATGACCATTTTACTCCTAAGTTAAGGGGTAACTTATGACCAATTCTAGTTAAAATTTGATCAAAACCTTTTCATGTCCACTTGACACCCTCTTAGTGGACCAAATGGACACTAATGAGGGTGGTGCACATGACCCAATTGGTTTGGGTCAGCCAAACCCAACCCAAAGCCGAAGCCAACAACCCAATGGAAAATTCTCCACATGGATTCACTCCGACACTCATTTATCACATGGGCAGCTCCTGCACTACTCTCCTCTGCCAAAATTGAACCATGTGAAACCCCTAACATCATAACGAATGCAATCAATGTGATCAATTTGATCAAAATGAAAGGATAGCTCACGGCCGTCCGATCCTTATAGGGGGAGATATACTCTCCCTAATTTCACTTCATTTCACATCACTTGCACTCGATCAAACTAGAGAGACCTAAGGCAAGCTCCCCAAGCTCTCTCAAGCAATCCCTAAGCTCTTCCCAATTCTCCATTCTCGATTTCCTTAAGCCAAAAATAGGGGATGTAGGAACAAATTCTAAATTTGCTCAATTCACCTCCAAACTCCAATTCCTCTTGGAAGCACCATCAGAGGACCCAATTGAGCTCACCCAAATCAAATCCCAAGCAATCAAGCCACGCAAAGGAGGAGCTAGACCAAAGCCGCAAGCCTTTGAAGAGGAGTTTGGCCAATGAAAAGATCCACTCCACCTCAAGCCTTCAAACCTTCAGCAGGGCTTCATCATAAGATGAAGCTACCTCGATGGTTGGGAGCGCCGGTGATAACCTCTAGTGAGGTATGCCTCAAAATTGAGCTTATGCTAGATTTTCTTGGGTCATTTGTGAAGGGAACTTTCATCACAAGTGAATTTGACCATTGGATGTCTTTCTTATTACCTCTTGATGGTGTGGGTTGAATCCCTACTCAATCCGAGCTCAAGTAAGCTCGGATCAAGCCTTGGAGGATGGATGACCTCCATCTCCCACAGGTGAGGGCAGGGATGAATCATGAATCATCCATCCTACATGTTTTGGATGAACAATCATAATTAATCCATATTAGATCCCGTGTTTTAATCCCTTTAGATCCACGGGTTTGATCCTAACCGTCTGATCAAAGATATGACGGTCCAAGGAGAAAATGCGTAGCGCCATCGGCCGATTGTGCAGCTAATTTGATAACTTAAATAATGAATCCTGTCGTGCCACGTGGAAAGTGCACGCCGTGTCAGCGGTCCACGTGGCACTGACGGAATTAGTTATATAATTAAGGGATTTAATTATTCCTTAATGACTGAAACTTCAAATATTCATAATTAAATGTAGAAAAATAAAAAATATAAATAGGGCTAATTCTAAAGATAATTCAGTGAGGAATAATATAAAATTATTTCTAATTGATTTTGAACAACGAATTTTCCTTAATTAGAGTTTATTTAAAATTTTAATAATCCTAATTACTCCCTAATAATTTCTTTAAATAATTCCAAACTTCTCTGGCATATTTAGTGGGATGGCCTCTACCTCCCTTAAGTTTCTTGGAATTTATTAATGAGTTAATTAGGAAAAATAATTAATGAATCTCAAATCACTCTCTTAATGAAATTTAGGATAATTAAGCATGTGAACAGTGGTTTAATCATTTAATTAAGGTAATTAAACATTATTTAAGGGATCAGGAGGTCTATGGAATAATTTTGGGATATTTTTATTAAGCTATTCCCTAAACCCCCTTTCTTCCTTAATCCAAATCTAATTAATGATTAATCCACTAATAATCTTTTTAATTAGCTTAATCAAATTTTTAAAATTAATCTGAACTTAATCAACCTTTGTTGGGTAGATACTTAGGTGTTCAATAACCTAAGTAAGCTTAAGAAAATCAAATCCAACCTACATGTGTGGGAAGGGTTATGAAAGTACCTAATTAAACACTTTAGCTTAATTAATCAATAATTATGAGCCAATTGAATTAGTCCCTTTATTTCTTAGGGTGCATTGCTGATTTAAATTTAATGTGGTTGCATATCATATGTTGGCTCATAATTATTTGAATAATTATGTTAAGGAGGTGTAGGTATGGGGTAATTAATGAACTTAATTTACACCTTAACCTAAACAAAACATAAAATCAACTTAATGGCTCTAAAAATCAAACTAGAATAATACACACGTGTGGGAGATGGGCTAGGACCAGCAAACCTTTTCACATTTCCTAAAATTAAAATCAAACACAAAACAAAAATAAAAGTCCCTTTAAACAATTTTGATTCTCTTTAAATGATTTATTCTATAGGATTGTCTTTATGAATTAATTAAGGTGAATGAAATTATATGTTTGCATCACTTTATTTCTTTCATAGCATGCTAAGTGTTGTGTGCCATAGGAAAATCATGCATTCATGTCTTTTGAAAAATAAAAATAAATGAAATATTTCTTTTATGTCAAATTACATATTTTGGCTAAAGTAAGAATATGAATGGCTATTATCACTATTAAATCCAAAATTATTTTTAAAACTTATAAATTAAAGATTACAAATGTAAGGTATGCTACTTATAATTACTTATAAGCTTGCATATGAGTATAATATAAGATGTGCATTATGTGACTTTCCTTCTCTTCTCTTTTAACATAGTTTTGAAAAGGATTTGCAAAGTGTATAGTTCATTTGAAAAGAACACAACACTTGCTTAAATCTATTCCTATTCATTCGATGTTATTATATAAGAAGGACCTTCACATTTGCACATATAAATTAAATAACCAACAAATCAAACAAATAAATATAAACCTTTTGCATGATTCTTTTTTCCATTCATTTCTTTTGTACGTGAACATGTATTTAAGAAAAGTGGTATATTAGTCTGGACATCCCGGGGTTGCGAGGCTTTAAGTAGCCCCAAGTAGGTCTTGTACCTTACTCCCCTAGTGTAGAAAACAATGGCGTTGTACTTACTTATGTCTTTCATACATGTAAATGTGCATATGAATAATGGATAAAAGAATCCCTTTCTTTTCTACTTAACAAAATCATGCATCATGAAGCATCCAAATTTTCTTAAGCAACATCCCTTAACATTCATCATTAAGGTGTGTTAAACATCTCCATCTGCATGTATAGATATGCTTAGATCTTACACATATTGGAAAGAAATAAAGAGTTGTGTATTTTGTGATAGTAATTCACTTTAATTAATCCTAAAATGCCTTTCTTATTTAAATAGGTTGATTTAGAGTAGATCTAAACTTAAGACTAATTAAAACACATAATAAAATATTCATTAAATAAAAATCACTAATGAATCTACCTTAGAAATTACTTAAGGTAAGGAGAAAAGAGAAGTTCTCTTCTCTTTCCCTCTCTTTATTACACTTAGTAATTAAGTGTAGGTTCATTCTAACTAAATCAAATCATCAAATAAAATCAACCAAATCAACTAAATCACTTAAATGAAAACACCCTCTAAGTTAAATCTTTCACACTTAGAAAACTCTAACCTTAAAGCCTAACTAAGACATACCACACAAGCCTTAAATGACACACACATGAGGCTAAATCACCATTTCTAGTCCTATGTTAGGGTGGTGCATGGTTTGATGCTTGATTTTATTTTGTGATATAATATTTTAGACTGGATATTAGTGTATATGTGCGTAGACTGAATGGTAGGGTGATCTTAGTCTAACCATTATCTTCTGTAGGGGATTGTGCTTAAGGGGTGTTGTAATATAAATATAAATGCTTTTGCTGTGCAAATTGCTTATACCCCTAAGCATAATTCAAAAATAGGCAGGTGGACTTTGGTTACCCATGTGTGGTGTGATAAGTCTAATTTATTCATATACATGCTTGGGATTGCATGGTTTGTTCAGTTAATCTCTATTTTATAGGTTTTAGTTAGATTTACGTTTTCTCATTTTCATGTAATTTTATAATTATGATTTGGAATGATTGTTATGAGGGATTAGGATGAACATTGGTCATAAGACTATGTCTTATGTACCACATGAAGCCTTTAGAGCAACCACATCCCAACCAACCAAAATAGAAAGAAGAAAGAAGAGAGAAGAAAGAAACATGAAGAAAGAAGAAATGAAGAATGAAGACTCCTATAACATGAATTCCTTCTTGATTGTAATAAATTTATTTGTAATCTGTGTTGTATAAGGGTAGAGCTCAACTACCTAATTTGTTTTTGGGTTTGTGCGGTGGAACCCGACCACAAAGGCCTTTTATTCTTTTATGCTAGCTTTATAAATTGTTTGATGTTTGTTTAGCTTGTGCATTAAGATGACATATTTTTTCAGTTTCTTCATTGATTGATGAATGGGGTGAATGCGATTAGGCTCTTAGAAAATTAAATTTTCTATTCAACTCAAAATTAAAAATAAATAACTCATAACCTCACATAAAGCCTAAGTTATAAATCAAGATAAAAGAATTAGTAACCCCTTAGCTGAATGATGTATGTTTTCACATCATGCATAAAAAGCATCTTGTTTCACTCTTCTTATGGAGGGCTTCCACCTTTGTTATGAAACTTGGCTTGACCTTTGAGAGCCATGGTGGAAACATACCTCCTTCTTGCTGATTTTAGCACATAATCTAATTTTTTATGCATTAGGCTTATAAATCCCATAGCATGTGTCAAATGAATTGTCCAAAATCAAAAATAAAACATAACAAAAATATACATTAGATTTAAGTAATTAATCATGCCCTACATGATCTAGTCTCTTAGGGAGCACGTTTAAGGACTTAGTCTCTTTATAAATAAATAACAACTTAGCTATCTTGCAAAAGCATATGACTTACCTATATGTGGGGCATTACAGCCCCTCTAAGGCCCATGCTGGACCAACTAGGTCAATTCATAGCATAGGTTCGATTCCTACTGGATGCGCTGCCACTTCAAGAAGGATTTTCGAGAATTCCATATCCATCAAGAAGACAAAGTCAACTATTCATCTTCACTTCCTAAAAAGTGCAAGCTCTTCTAGTCAAACAGAAGAAAAGGAAGTTGGTATGACCACACCAGGGATGGAGATCATTGGGTAGCCTTCACCATCGTCTGAGGCATCGTCTTTATTGTTTTTCAACACTTTGGTGATGAAGGTCACCGGGGTGATGATTTGTTTCTTTCTGTCGCAGTCTTTGACTCCCTCCAACTCAATCAAGATCAACAACATGTCATGACCATGATGGTTAGGCTCGGTTTACTTTATCAGAAAAAAAAAGAGGCATGGGAGTGGAGAGGCGGAAGTGAAAGACTGGCAACCTAGCTAAAAAGATTCATCACTGCACACTTTCTTATAGTTCTTTATCCAGGATCGACTGGTCTATGCCCCCCGCCCATACAAAGATGTGTACGTCGTGATTAAGATAGCTTTTGAAAGTAAGTCTTTGGGTACTACCTGCCTTTATCAACTCAGTTGATAGGGCCTCCCTTTCTAAGCCCGCTTCTGCAGAGACTAAGATTCCATACCTAGTACAGTAAATAAGAGGATTAGACTATGTATGGATGGAAGAGTGAAGAAATAAAGGTAGGCTAGGAAGGATTAAAACTGCTTGATGGTATATCACTGCTAAGATTGAAGAAGTATGAGCCTATAAGATAGCACAGGATCTTGAAATAAAACAAACCAAACTTGGGAGACATCGGCGAAACCTAAAAGAAAAGGCTATAGTTTGATTTCTTTGAAAGAAAAGGGGAATAGGGATGGTAACGTTAGAAGAAGTCGTGTCCATCCACGTCCTACCACGTTAGGGGACTAGCGGACAATCTGTCGGTGACTTTTCGCATCCAACCTCTTGAACCAACTTGAATATGAACTACGTTTCAAATTGTATTTATTTTCATATGGAACTAGCACTTCCTACCCAACTTTTTTATTTTTTTCATTGTTATGACATTTCTCATTCTAAGAAATTTCAATTATTTTAAAGTAAATTTTAAGAAATGATTTTTCTCGAAGGTCTTCATCTCGTGTAAAAGAAAACTCTCCAAATTTGACCAACCTTTCCTTGTTCGACAGCAACGATTTTTCCATTATAAATGAGTACAAAGCAATCAACGAATTCTGATAAAATAGAAGATCTACGTGACCAAATTTTCCCTTGAACTCAAGAGTCCAGTAAAACTAGAAATGATCCAATCCATTTGGGGCTTCAGAGTTTATCATAAGCTTAAGCAAGTCCAGTCTACATCTCTTATCCGAAAGTCACCTTTTCTTCTCATTGGGTAGTTAAAATCGTAGGATTTAGTTGGTGGCCACCCCCAGGCGGTTGTAAGTCCAACAGTCGGGTGGTTTATCCTCTTTTGTAGTGGTAAACCAAATACCCATTTTCATCTTAGATTTAAGTCGTGCTTTGGCCCTCGCCAAAGCTCCCTAGATTTAAGTTCAGAGGTTGCTACTTCCTTTAGCGGGCTACAAGCATAAATTCTCACCTCTTAGCATTTTCATGATCTTGTGTTATGGAATTGTAAGCCTTTCTTCAAAAAAAAAAATTTCAACTTAAACAAGTAAATCACTTCAATTTCAAAAATATAAAGCCAATCATAGGATAGTTTTAGATGCTTACTAGGCTTCCTAGTATCCTAAGCATCTCCTACTTATCTTCCTGTGGTTTTGATAATAACTCCCTCATCTTGATCAATCCCATTTAATCTTTTAAAAATAAACCAATTGATTGATAGTCCTATCTTTGATATTTGGAGATAATGACCATTTACCTTAATCGAGAGTATTCTTAAGGAATCTTATTTCTTAGGATGTTATTAACTATGAGGCTTACCTCCATAGAGAACTTAACAAACCCAAGTTAAAATAAACCCTGCCTTATTTTTCCATGTAGTAGGAGAAGAATCTTTGGTACATCTGAAGACCCATAGTCCTTGGGAGTCCTTATTAAGGTGATTAGGTCAATTGTAGGATGGTGACTTCTATCTCTCGAGATAGTACATCATTCCTTAATGTCGTACCTATTGACCTCTTTTTTAGGATGAGCTCTCAACCCCTCCATCTTAGACATAGGACTCCTCTTAGACTTTAAGAGATCCATAGTCTTAAGAACATCTAGTGATTAGGTGGACACTCAACCTAGTCTTAGAGACTTAGAAGAGTTAGTCATAGAAATAGGTCATGACTTAGAGGTGTTAGGAAAATTTTTCTACCTTATAGCTTGAACTACATTCCTCACTTTATTCCTTTAAGTAAAACTCCAAATCAAATTAACATCAAACCTAAATCAATTCCAGCTTAATTGATTTTTTCCAAACTCAAATCAATGCCACATGATTGAAACCCATGATTGAAACTTATGATTGAAATCCAAAATTCAATTCAAGTTCAAAATCTTTTCCAAGTCCTTTAATTCTCTCTTAAGGACTTAGCCTAAATTATGTTCAAATCAATCTTAATTGATTTTTTCCAAACTCAAATCAATGCCACATGATTGAAACCCATGATTGAAACTTATGATTGAAATCCAAAATTCAATTCCAAGTTCAAAATCTTTCCTAAGTCCTTTAATTCTCTCTTAAGGACTTAGCCTAAATTATGTTCAAATCAATTCAAACTCATGAAATTTTCTCACAACTCATTTATATTATCATTTATATTCACATATATAAATGAAATATAAATTTAAATCAATCAAGCTAAATCCAAAATTCAATTCCATGTTCAAATCTTTCCTAAGTCTTTTAATTCCCTCTTAAGGATAGCCTAAATCATGTTCAAATCAATTCAAATTCATAAGATTTTCTCACAACCCATTTATATTCTCATTTATATTCACATATATAAATAAAATATATATTCAAATCAATCAAACTAAACCCAAAATTCAAATCCAAATCAAAAATCTTTCCTAAGTCACTTTGATTTCTTCCTAAGGATTTAGCCTAAATCAAGTTCAGATCACTTCAAACCTTAAAATTTTCTCATAACCCATTTATATTCTCATTTATATTCACATATATAAATGAAATATAAATTCAAACAACCAAAATAAACTCCAAAAATCAAACTCAAGTTCAATCAAAATCCAACCTAAGCCTTTCAAGTTAAAATCTTGAATTAATTTCAAATCAACCCAAACCCTTGATTTTTCTTCATGATTCAATCAATCCTTCAATCATGAATCCAAATATAAACATTAAACTTCAATCACCAAATCAAAACTCAATTCAAAAATCAAACCTAAGTCAAACTCATGTCCACCTTTGAGCTTGAAATTGTCAAATGAATCAAAACCCATTTGACTTCAAACCACTTACAAATGGATTTGTACTTCGATCATAAGTCCATATGTGAGTTCAATCAAACTCAAACTATGCTTTGACCAAGCCATTTGACCTAGTTAGGCTCACTTGACCCAAAGTGACCTATAGTATCCTTATGAGCCAAATTCTAATCTTAACCAAATTAGAATGAACTAAGCCCACCGAAGCCTCTCATCATGATCAACAATCATCATAAGATGATCAATCACTCAAATTGGGTCAAACTAAGTCAAACTTAAGGGTTGACTCAGTCAACACTTAGCCAAAATGAAATCCAACATAGCCAAATCCTCCATAGGAGAAATTGATTGAAACCAATGATCTAAGTTCATTCATGATCAATGTTTGAACTTAACCAAGTCAACATTTGAGCCTAACCTAGCTCAATTGGCACTTGACCCAACTTGACATAAAAGGTGAAAATGTGTCAAAACTTGATCTAAGCCAAATTGATTGAAACCAATGGGTCAAGTTCATTCCAAAATGATTATTGAACTTGACCAAAGCCTCAATTGGCCAACTAGACCTAACCTAGCCTAAATGACCATGAACCCAACTTGACTTAAAGAGTCAAAATGAGCCAAATTCAAACTTAACCAAAATTGATTGGAAATAAAGATACCAATCCATTTCACATGACCAACTAATTATGGACCAACCCTTGACCTAACCCAAATAGGTCAAATGAGTCAATTTGGTCAACTTGACCCATTTGACCTAAATGAACTCAATTAAACCAAATTCAAACCTAAACCAAATTGAACTCAAAATGCATTTTTGATGTATGACCATGATTAAGATGCGTAGGATCCCATGTTTCATCCTTTAGATATGCAGCTTTAACCTCAGCCATCCGATCCTTCATGGGATGGATGAGGAGAAAGCGCGTAGCATCGCCATTGATGCGGCGCTATGATGTGACTACTTTAATATCGAGTCTCATCAAGCCACATGGAAAGTACATGCCGCGTCAGTGGCCCACATGGCACCGACAAGATTAAACATTTAATTAAGGCTATTAAATCATTAATTAACCTTGGAAACTTCCTAAATTCATATCTAAGCCAAGAAAAATCAGAAAAATATGAAATAAATTGCATTGGATAAATAATTGAACATAGAATATTCTAAAAAATAATTTGAATGGATTTTGAATAGTGCTTTTCTCTAGATTTGAGTTTTATTGAGAATATTATTTTACTAATTACCCTCTAATTACTCTGCTGATTAATCCTAAACTTCTTGTGCATAATTAGTGGGATGACTCTTACCTCCCCTAATTTTCTTGAGATTTATTGGTGATTAATTAGAAAATTGCTAGTTCATTCCTTAATCACTCCCTTAATGTAATTAAGCTTAATTAAGGGTATAATTAGTGATTTAACCATCTGATTGAATCAATTATGTTTTGCTTAAGTGAATATGAGGTTTAGGGAATAATTTTGGGATACTTTCTTTAAGATATTCCTTAAATCCCCTTTCTTCCTTAGTCTAATCTTAATTAAGGGTTAATTTACTAATTACCCCTTTAATTAATTTCATAAAGATCTAAAACTTTCCAAACTCAATTAATCTATCTTAGATAGATGCTTAGGTGTTCAAGAGCCTAAGTACAATTAAGGAAATCAAAACCCAACTCACATGTGTGAGAGGGGTTATGAAGGTACTTAAGTTAAACCCTTTAGTTTAATTAATCATTAGTCATGAGCCAATTGCATTAGGCCCTTTCCTTTCCTAAGTGCATTGCTAATTTAAATTTCTTGCATGATTTTATGTCATCTCATTGGCTTATAATTATTTGATTAAGTATGCTAAGGTGGTATAGGCAACACACTTAATTCATACCTTAACCTAACCAAAACATAAAATTGATCTAATCACCTAAAAATTAAACTAAAACAACAAACATATGTAGGAATGGGTTAGGAACAACAAACTCACCACACATTTCTCAAATTAAATCAAACTCAAAACAAAATCAAACCTTCCTTAAAAATAATTTGATTTTCTTTAAGCTTTCTTATTTCATAAGATTGTCTTTAGAAATTAATTAGGGTGAATGTGTTTACATGCTTTCATCACTTTAGTTCTTTCCTAACATGCTAAATGTGTATCTCATATGAATTTCATGCATTCATGCTTTTCAAAAATCAAATTAAAATGAAATATTTTCTTTATGTCAAATTGCATGTTTTTGTAAAATATGAATGACTATTAGCACTATTAAATTCAAAACTATTTTCAAAATCTATAAATCAAACATCTAAAATTGAAAGTGTGCTCCTTATAATTATTTATGAGCTTGCATGTGGATATAAATATAAAGATGTGCATAGTGGGGTTTTTCTTATTTTTTCTTTTAGCATAGTTTTGAATAGGATTTGGCAAAGTGTATAGTTCATTTGAAAAGAACATAACACTTGCCTAATCCCCTTCCTATTCATTCCTATACTATTACTTAATAAGGGCATCAACATTTTCACTTATAAATTACATAAACAAAATAAATAAACAAATACAAACTCTTTGCATCTTTCTTTTTCCATTCATTTCTTTTGTAGAATTGTTTGTATTTAAAGAAAGTGATCTATTAGTATGGACAACCCCGGGGTTACGAGGCTTTAAGTAGCCCTAAGTAGGTCTTGTACCTTACACCCCTGGTACTAATAATGGCACCGTGCTCACTTATGCCTTTTATACATATACATGTGCATGTGAATAATGGATAAAATAAATACCTCTTTTCTACTTATTGAAAATCATGCATCATAAAACATTCCAATTTTCTTAAGTAATATTTTTTAGCATTCATCATAGTATGCTAAATGTTTCAATTTGTATGTATAGATATGCTTAGGATGCATTCAAATGCATGTTATACATGTTGGGAAAGAAATGAAGTGATGTGTGTTTTATGATATTAATTCACTTTATTTAATCTAAAAATGCCTTTCTTTTTAATAGGTTTGTTTAGTGAAAAATCTAAACTTAGGATTAGTTAAAACACATAATAAAACATTCACTAAATAAAATCAAATATGAATCCACTTTAGAAATTACTTAAGGTAGGGAAGGAAGAGACATTTCTCTTCTCTTTTCCCTCTCTTTAAAACTTAGTAATTAATTGTAGGATTCACTTAAACCAAACTGAACATATAAAATAATATCAACCCAAATCAATTAAACAACTTAAATGAAACCATCTATCTAAGTTGAACATCTTCACACTTAGAAAATCCAAACCTTAAAGCCATAGCTAAATATACCACACAAACCTTTTAAAGCACACACATTAAGTTAAGTCACCACTTCTAGCTTTAGGTTAGGATGGTGCATGGCTTGATGTTTGCTCTTATTTTGTGATGTATTATTTTTAGTATGGATGTTAGGATGAATGTGCATAGAATGAATGGTAGGACAATCTACTGTAGTCATTATTTTTTGCAGGAGATTGTGCTTAAGGGGTGCTGTAATAAAAATATAAATGCTTTTGCTATGCAGGTGCTTATACCCCTAAGCATAATCTAATAGGCCAGGTGTACTTAGTTACCCATATGTGGGGTGCTGAGTCCAATATACATGCTTGGGATTTGTATGGTTTGTTTAGCTAATCTCTTTTTCTGGTGTTAGTTAGATTTACTTTTCCTTTTCATGTATCTTTTATAATTAGAATTTTGGAATGAATGTTATGGGGGATTAGAATAAGCATTAGTCATAAGATCTCATCTTATGCACCATGTGAAGCTTTTGGAGCAACCACCTTCCAACCATCCAAAAGAAGGAACCAAAAGGAGAAAGAAGAAAGAAGAAAGAAAAAAGAAGAAAGAAGAAAAGAAAAAAATGAAGACCCCCATAACATGAATTTCCTTACTTTATTGTAAATTAATTCATTTGTAATCCGGGTTGTATGAGGGTAGAGCTCAGCTACCCAATTTGTTTTCGGGTTTGTGCGGTGGTTCCTGACCATAAATAGCCTTTTACTCTTTTGTGTTAGCTTTATAAAATGATTGATATTTTATTTAGCTTGTGCATTAAGAAGGCATGTTTTTCTAGTTTCTTCCTTGCTTGATGTATGGCCTAAATGATGATTAGGCTCTTAGAAAAAAATAAATCTTCTACTAAATTAATTAACTCAAAATATTAAAATAAAAACTCATAACCTCATTTAAAGCCTAAGTTAAAATCAAGATAAAAGAATTAGCAACCCCTTAACTAGATGAGTATTTCTTTTATAACATCATGTATAAAAGCATATTATTACACTCTTGATTGGAGGGCTTCCACCTTTGCTATAGAACTTGGCTTGACCTTTGAGAGCCATGGTGGAAACACACCTCCTCTCTTCTCGCTGATTTTGGCCAATAATCTTAATTTTCATGCATTAGGCATATAAATCCTATAAGCCTGAGTCAAATGATTATCCAAAAAGAAAAATAAAATGTAATATGTTTTGCATTAGATTTTGGTCATTTTTAATGCCTTTAGTCTCTTAGGGAGTGAGTTTAAGGACTTAGTCTCTTTCTAAAATGAATAACATCCTAGCTATCTTGCATAAAGCATATGACTTGCTACATGAACTTAAAATCATAGGAAGAGTTAGTTGGCAACCACCCCTAGACGGTTGTAAGTCCAAGCAGTCGGGTGATTTGTCCTCTCTTGTGGAGGCAAACTAAATACCCATTTTCACCTTATATTGAGGTCATGCTTTTGGCCCTTACTAAAGCTCCCTAGATTTAGGTTCTGAGATTGCTTCTCTCTTCTATGGGCCATAAGCATAAATCCTCACCTCTTAGGCATTTCCATAACCTTGTATTGTGAGATTATAAGCCCTAAAATTCTAATAAAAATTCAACTCAAATAAGTAATTCAATTTCAAAAACATAAAGCCCAACCATAGGATAATTTAAGATGCTCACTAGGTTTCCTAGCATCATGAACATCTCCTACTTATCTTTCTTTAGCTTCAATAATAACTCTCTCTCTCTCTCTCTCTCTCTCTCTTTGATCAATCCCATTTGATCTAAAATAAACTAATCGATTGATTATCCTACCTATTAAAATATTTGGAGACAATGATCATTTACCTTAATCGAGAGTATTCCTAAGAAATCTTATTCCTGAGGATGTAATTAACTATGGGGGTTGCCCCTGCAGGGAACTTAATGGACCCGATTTAAAATAAACCATACTTTACTTTTCTATATATTGTAGGGGAAGAATCTCTGGTACATATACAGACCCATTATCCTTAAGAGTCTTTGTTGAGGTGATTAGGTCCATTGTAGGGAGGTGACTTCTATCTTTTGAGATAGTACATCTCTCCTCAATGTTGTACTCAATCACCCTCAATAAGAACATCTACAGATCTACGTGGTGCCAAAAAATGCATAAAAAGAGAAGTATATCTCTATCTTCATTTTATCCTGCATAGATTGAAGATAGAAGTATCCATTATTTTAGAAATCTTATCTATAAAATTTCACCACAGTACCCGATCACCCTAATAAGAACATCTATGGATCTACGCGATGTCCAACATAAGAAGTGTTTTGATTATTTTTGTTCTTCGTTTATTTTTCTCTCACAGAAAGAATAGATGAAGAATGAAAATAATTCACCATTGTGATGTAGGTAAGGGTTAATTAATTGGCTTAATTCATACCCTAATCTAATTAAACCATAAAATCAACTTAATTACTTCTTTATTAAACTAAATTAACTCACACATAGGGAATGAGATTATGATTAGAAAACCTCTTTCATTTCTTAAATCAAATGAAACTCAAAATTAAAAATATCATTAAAAACTTTGGATTATTTTAAATAGACTTATTTAGTATGATTGCCCTTAGGAATTAATTGGAATGAAAGAGATCACGTGCTTATGTTTCTTTATTTCTTTCCAATCATGTTAAATGTTGCTTGTCATGTGTATTCATGCATTCATTACTTTTAAAATT